>DWMZ01001145.1:0-17489 GCA_018249855.1 Eueides tales michaeli
TATATATATATATATATATATATATATATATATATATATATATATATATATATATATATATATATATATATATATATATATATATATATATGATAAAATGAACAAAAAAACATGTAAATGAAACGTCAGTCTGATATCAAATTGTCTATGATCTCTTTAACCGTTGCCAGGTTGCACAAGAGTAGATCGTGCTCAGTTCAACGGGAACTTAATAAAAATATTCGGCGGGGAATACGACCGGGCACGCTCCGACCAAGGAGGGACCGCTGTCGATCCACGAACGGTCGCGGATTGGAAGTTTAGGGAACTCGACCGAGATAGAAGTGGCACGCTCCAAAAATCAGAATACCGAGGGTTACGACGCCTAATTAAAAAGGTATTATTTTTAATTATTTTATTCCATTTCAGATTAATTCAATTAAATGTTTCGGGATAGAATTTGTCTATTTTTACGTAAACACAATAAAATAGAAACTGTCTACAAGGAGGATATTTTTTTCGATGTATCACAAATGAATTTACTCTAGCATAGACAGGTAAATATAATGTATACATTATATATGTAATAAGTCACAAAAGTCTAAAGCACCCTACAATTTGTAACAGCGTTAGTAAAGTACTTTGAGCTATACAGCGAAAGTAATTAATTGTTTATTGAATTTAATACAGTCGCTCTGGGCGGTAAACGAACAGTTTGCAATATAAATCCGATACATTATTTATTGGTTTTCAATAAACAGGCTTCAGAGTTATGATTTATTTAAAATAATTATTTTTTCAATGTTTGTTTGAATTTGCTGTATGGAATTGTTTGTAATAGTCCATGCTTATATACATGCAGGCGTGTAAGCGGATGATGATGTTAACAAGGATCCTTATTGTTTGTTACTTCACAAACAGAGCTGTGTTAGTTACTACTATCTAGGAAGATTGCTATATCTTAAGTGGTCTACATGTGGCGGCGTTGGCTAGTGCAAGTAAAAACTGGTACAATTATCTTTTTAGTCCGGTACTTATTTGATTTTAATGTGTAAAAGTGTGTGAAGTAAACGCTAGTTTAAAATTTATAGTGTTTAAGGCGCAAAACTTAAATTAAAAATTCTAATATTCGAGAATGGTATCCATTTTGTTTTATGCCTTAACTTAGCTTGTAGAACATTTGGTACAACCTAATTTCGTACAACATTTTGTCCCTTATGCACTAGAGGCTTTTAAGTGTACAATAAACGATTGCCTACATTCCGTTCCTCACGCACCGCTCCATTAGATATTGCGTATTGAGTGCCGCACTGTGTCTTGTTAACAGACAAAAATAAACTTTTTTTGTTGGAAATCGAACTCGCAACTATTGCGAAAAAAATATTCTATTCTATTCTTAAGGTAGTGAAACCAAAAAGATGTGCGCGAGCGTGGACTCGCGGCTGCGATAGCGATGGCGACGGCGAGATCGCGCGTGGCGAGTGGGCCGCCTGCCTGTTGGCCAACCCGGAGCCCCCCGCACCGGACTGTAAGTACCTCGATAAAAAAAATCTTTTTTTTCAATCTGATAAGACTACTGACATTCAATTCTACCTAATTTTCCCTTATATTATTATTATTTACTCACTCAGCTTTACAGTGTATCCCGCACATTGTAGGGTAGGCAGAGGGAACTTAGTAACATAGTGTTAAGACACTACGTTCCGTTCCCTACTCTCCACTGAATTTAAGGTACTGCGTGTTGAGTGTCGAAACTAAACGCCGCGCGCTTTGCGTTGTTACCATAAAGAAATGAAATTGGGGTTCGAACACTGTCACAACACACAACCTGTTGCGTTTACAGTCACATGCTTGTGCCCCTGCCTCGATAGGCCTCATTATTATAATTTTTTAAGAAGAATATTTAGGATATATCATATTTTGACTTAGTGGGAATCGTACCGGCATCTCTCATGAACATTTTACTAATCTAACCGACACAAAGACCCCTCGTACAAAGAGCCTTCCTTAGTCGATTACTCGGTATCACTGTCATTTACAAAAGCCCGTTCGCTCTATGAGCGGACCTCAGCTTTAATTGCCACTAGTCTAGCAATTAACCACACATATGAAAGAAATTTAACAGCTAAACCTTACTACACTATCCTGCAGCCCTGAGTTTGATAGAAATAAATAATTATTTAATTACATATATTTTCAAAATTATGCATAATTTCGATAATTAATTCTGATTAATGTCATTACTATCACTTGTGTCTACTAAATCCGAGATAAAATTTTACTTACAATAGGTAAAAAGTAACTACATAAAAGCAGCTTCATGCTTTTATTACTGAAAGTCATTTTCATACTAAAAATGTTGAGTCGATTTTATCAAAATTTGTTGATATGTTGTTAACTATAATAATTTCCTCCTATATATACTATAATAGTATAATCAACAAACATGTGCGCAAACATAATAATAATATATAGTCTCTCTCCGTTTCTTCATGTCGTTGAACGCAGACGACGACAATGGTCCAGAGCCGGAGCCCGACTACAACGAGGAAGAGCTCGCACCAGATCCTAGCTCAGGTAAAGCGCAAAATACTCAGTGGGATTTTTAAATCAAATATAAACATGCTGATAGTGTATTAGTGTATTTATAAGTGATACATTTGAAATAGCCTAGAGCGGGCATTTAATTCACAAAGCATCTCATCATTTTTTATAATCATTAATTTCGTTACTTTTAACACACTTGTCTTATCACAACTTAATTAAATTGCGAAATAAATAAAACGTATATAAGGATTATTATATATACCTACAGGCAATATATTTATGTTCAATGACTTCATTTGTACAGTAGTACAACGCCTTCCATGAAAAATGTGTAATATATGTTAACATAAATTGATGGCTGCCGTTAAATTCCGTCTTTTAAGCTTAACTTTTGGTATGTTTCATTAGTTTAGGCTTCAATCTATTACAAATATTAACAAATTTTAAATTATACACGGTCATCAAAATTACAATACATTTTATTAAGCGAGCTTACAATTGGGGATGTCATACGATATGCTCTAAAACCGTAACCATGACCATATTTTAAAATTGATTATAAAGTTTATTCAAGTACCGAGAATTTGATAAAGTAATTCGGGCAACACAAATAAATATCAACCTTAAAATAAAGACCTAATATAACCACACCACTTAAGGATGACTTAAGTGTCTCCAGTTCGAGACGATAATCTAAATTCTTAGACATATTACTCACAATTGGATTTTACTATAGTACTGACTCAGTTTTCTGATAAGTTTCTGCTTAAAAAATGGGCTTAATCGTTCCTATAATTGTGATTGAGCTTTATTTGAATTCTATGTTATTAATTAGCCAATATAACAATGTAGTTTTTTTATATTTTGATATATCGTGTTCTATCATTATTTATATTAGGATTTTTAAGAAGATTAGTGCTGACATGCATTTAGAGATATGTGTATTTATAATATGTGTATTTATATTAATAGCTGACGAGTTTGTTCGCTTGTAACGTTGAATGCTCTAATCTCAGGGACTACTGGTATGATTTAGAAATTGTTTTGTGTGTTGAATAGTCGACTTATCGAGTAAAACTATAAGAGGAGAGAAAAAAATACCAAAAAATTGAAAACGGTAAACTAGATAACTTCCGTGCGTGCGCTTCGTAAACTGTAAAATTTTAGAAACACCACTTCCAAAAAAGGTAAAAATTTTAAGCAACACACTACAGCAGTACCTACTATTGCCTATCGAGTTAAATGGGATTATTACCTAGTTTTGGTTTTATGTAGATTAACATTGTCTTTTATGGCATTTAAAATAAAATGATATCTTAGAACATATCACAGTTTTCAAATATGAGAACAGATCAGCAGAGTAACGATTACATCGAGCGCATCATACGATGTACGGCTTACGGGCATGCGCACCGGCGCAAGCCCGGTATGCCACCGGGATACCGCACCTCGGCGCTTAGCGTGTACCTATATTAATTAATATCTATATTATTAATTATTATTAAACGCATTATTATATGATCCTGTTTATTTATATTTTTTTGTTACATAGTCCATTTATCGAGTAAAGCTATTTAATTAGTTATTTTCATTAGATCATGAAGGCGGAGACGCATATATAAAATGCGATTTTCTGGAATTATGTTACGATTTAGAAATATTTTTAATGTTAGGTTTACACATTTCATATTAAGCGGCGGAGTTCAACCGCCTTTTGAAATTTTACAGGGAGAGGAAAAGAAAATAATAAATTCTACGAGCTTAAATCGAACCAACAATCTTCACGTTCACAGTCAGACATTGTGACAATGCGCCACGAAGGAACGTCACGAATTTTTCTAAAAAACATTCTAATAGAAACAAAAATATTTACAGTGTTACCAGGTATCATGAGGAATTCATTCGCCCCCGACGGTTCCGTGGCGAGAGAAGATGAAGCAAACGATTGTCTGACAGACAGACAAGCCGTGCTCGATGAACAGGTAAACTATTGTGTACCTCCAGAAAATGCTGTTTACCTTTTTATAGTCTAAAATGATGTGAATGAAAAATATATGAATTTTGCAACAGCCCAAAACACAGAAGATTACTTCAAAAAATATATTTTAAAAAAAACAGAGGAAACATCATTTGCTTAGAATATGCTGCGATTGATATCATTTGCGATTTTATTTTAGTAAGAAGCACAGCGACGTTGTTTAGATAATACCTACATATAGCATAATCCGTTACTTTTTTCGGGGAAAATTATTGTTTTTGGTTTTCCACGTGTGCCTTTAAATTGTTGCAAATAGTTTTTGTTTAATATTACTTTGCTAAAAATATTACATATAGTATTTTATTTATTAAAAGTTTTGCGAATTGTTTTATCTATTTGCAAAATTGTGGCCGTCATGGCGCCTTAACCGAAAGTAAATGCGACGATTGTGTGTTTGATTCTTTCTTTAAAAACGCAGTATTTTCATTCGCTTTTGTAACAAAACAAAGCGTAGCGCTGAGTTTCACCATACAACATTCATGAACTCATGTGATGGATAACTGATGACTAATAGAATGTAATTGGGGAACGGAGTTTATAAACACTAGGCTGGCTATAAGCGGGATACAGCATAAGACAAGGTTTACGTGGTAATTAACAGAAAGACGGTGCACACTTATTTTTATATACTAAGATAATTTGTAAACATATTCTTGTAATTTGTATGCTAAAATAATATTAAATATATTATATTTTTATCATCATACTCCGAATGTATGTGACCTAGTTTATTTTTTCTAGATACTTATAATTAATAATAAGAATTGGATATTTATTCATATTATTACATAACATTAGGCTATAATCGGACACATCTGATGGTAAGGCTTTATGATATTCTTGTAACCGTTGTGGATACAAGAATATCATAAAGATTTTTAGATGTATTTGAGGTATTAAAAATTTAAATGCTTTATATATTCCTGCATGAACCTTAACATTTTCCATTCGTTAATATTTATTAGCCTTTAGATAAGACTGCGAAATAAAAAATCTTGCACTGCGATTACATTTAAATTAAACGTGCCTAGTGTACATTCTCATGAAGATTCTATCTCTCATAAAGTAAACCCCCTATTCTAATTGTTTTGATCTTAATGTCTTAATAAACCACTACATAAATACAACATTTATATTCAATCAATAAGTAAAAAAGATATACATTATTTTAAGTCAAAAATAAAAAAATGGATTTTGCTTTCTACTGGAATTGTTGGACGCCTAGTTGTTTTGCTGTAACGTCAACCAGTTTTGTAAACAAATGCGTTGATATTAGACCTATGAAATGGCTTTGTTAATCAATTGACAGTGCACATAACCAAATGACGTCATCTTGGCAGCGTTTGTTTAAAAATATAAATAAAATTTGTTATGAAATAAAAAAGGCTAACTGCCTAGGTACATCAATTATATAACTAGAAATTCTAGTCTTTAAATAGTTAGAATAGTCTTTTTTTCTTATCATTCTAGTCAATTATGCTAGTTTTTTTTCCATATAGAGTAATAGAGCAAAACATCCAATTGTAATAACAATACAAATTCATGTATCTCTCCCGTAGAAGGCGGGTACTGCAGTACTCTACGTACCGGAGTGTACCGGGGACGGGAGGTACGCTCGAGCCCAGTGCTATCGCTCTACCGGGTACTGTTGGTGCGTACATCAGGACACCGGGAAACCGATCCCGGGCTCCTCCGTCAAAGACAAGAGGCCCGACTGTGATGCTGCTCCCCAACACGCCAGCCCTATGAGAGGTTCGACTAATTTATATTAATTACAATTTTTTATTCAGAGCTTATTTTTATTTTATTTTAAATTCGGAAAACATAATAGCATTTTATGAACTAATTAGCAGGAATTAGTTACAACTATTTCTCGTTAGGAGTTTAGATTCGGGACATGTTGATTGAAATAATAAGCAATGATTGCGCTCATCAAGTGATAGTGGTAAAAGATGTATGCATCAAAAACGTTCTTAGGTAGAGTTATCCAATTTTGATAATTCTGTTTTTTTATATTTGGATCGGGTATACCCCAAATTTTTAAATACTTATCTATAAATATAAAAAGCAAGATTATTGATTGTTTCCTCTCTCATTTTAACAAACTTTTGCAGTTATTGATTTTCATATATTTTTATTAGATATAATATAGTTTTGAAATTGGTCTTGTATAGGTAAGTTTGAAATAGATTTTTCATCTTAGGTAGGAAAATAGAGGACGAACTTAACAAAATCAAATCTTATGCTTGGATAATAATAGACAAAAATATAACAGATAAAATGTTAAACTGATATAAAATTTTATATATCTAATAATGAACCTAACAAAATTATCCTAAATGTAATAAAAAGTTAATAAAGTAATGTTATATGGTGCATAATAAGTAAATTTGAATATGCGTCTAACAATTAACAATCGATGAAAGATTATCTAAAATTGTAAAAAGTTACCAAATAAAATAAACAATGGAACGAACGTAAGTATAGGTACTAGACAATTTAAAAAAAGCTAAAAATTGGTTTAACTAAAAATGAGACATGCCGTATGGGGCTGTATACGGGACAGGCTGTGGGACAAAACGCAGCGTTAAGTTTCGCCATTTGACATGCAATACCTCAAATTCAGCGGAAAGCATTGAACGGAACGAAGTGTCATTTCTTGGAGTGGGGATCGAACCCACATGACCAGATACCTGTGCCCCTTCGCCACGACAGGCCACTTTTAAGTATTTAAATCATTTACACTATGCGTTCTACACATAAAAGCGCTGTCGCGACCAACTATTTAAGATTTTAGTTATTAAGGTAATGTACTAAAAAACAAAACCACAGACACGTGACTACTTTCTTACAACTTTTCCAAAATAATAAATTTTAATTGTACCTATAATTTAATAATATTTATAAAAGTACTGCTTTGTTACAAAATTTTGATTGAACGCATCGTCGTTATCGCTATAGTAGGATTTTTATTGCGGACACTTCGTGCGAGAAGCTGTCATGCAAATATTTACCTGTAATTTTACCATGTTCGTGTTCACTACCACTACGTGTCAATATAGGGACATTGATTTACATCTCCGATCAGTAATATTTCTTCTGTTAAAAAGATTCTAGCAGCTCCATTAACCAGCATTGGTGCCATAGTGCGACCTTTACATTTCACTATGGTTCCTATATTCACAACAGCTTATCCAGTTGTCTTGGGAGCCCCAATGGTTGTGTTCTAATCCAAGTCAGAATATATTCGGAACCAGGGTGTTTTACCGCTTTCAACATTCTGGATACGTGCCAGGCCGCTGATGATGTAGGTTATAGACTGCTGTCCAAGCTTCTCCTCGTCTCAAGTATTCAATCACAGTTTGTGGCAGACGATAAAAACTGCCCCAAAAGTAACATATATACTTAAAAAAGTCACTACATTGTACGGTTTTACATGCTTAAAAGACAATTTGTCATTAGACCAAAGAGACGATAGCTCTTTAAAACTTCAAGTAACCATTTTTAGGAAAAAAATAAATAATTGCAGTTAGTACCAAATAAATAGTCAACATGAAACAAACCTTTAAGTATCATATTTCGTAATTCAAATCTCAGGATAAACTGTATTTTCTGTATTTAGAGAAAAAGGACTTAAAAAAAAGATTTTATTATTTTTTAAGTGTAAATCCAAACATAGGAAAGAAAAATACTAATTTAAAAACGTATAAAAAATTGAACCGTCCAAGGACAGTTTCCAAAAGCCGCGGGTTCAAATTTCGCAATGGTAGAACTTTTATTCGTTTTTAATAACTATTTTTAAATAAGTAGGGACGTTAAATAAAACAAAAAATAAGGAACAATGCTTGTATAAATTCCTATTACAAAACTACCAAATTACAAATAGAAAATTAAAGCGAATACAAAATGTTATACCAAAATGTAATATTTCCAGCTAAGAGAAATGTATACATTTACCTTAAATTTGTCCCTAATTTTCTTAACTATAAATTTGTCTTTAATTTGCTTACATGCAACGTGGTACATCCACGCTATAAACTATGAGTAAAACATGCTGCGTTTTATATCTATATGAAATTAAAACACAAACAATCCTTGTGGAGGAAAAATTGTTTTTTGGTAATAAGAATTAAATAACTTTTAAATGGTGAAGTTTCAAATATAGTGAATCAATTAGAACACTAGAATACCGGCAACGATTTACATTTTCATAAGTACATAAAGTTACATTGAGTACTTTGTTACTACAAAAGCACAATATATCATGACAAAAAGGATGCTTAAGTATAGTTCTACAAATAAAAGATTAAGTTTTTTTTTAAGTTCACACCGACTACAAACGTAAATTCTATCTGCTACTCGTGTCTATTAAAGACTAGTAAATCATACTCTACCGGCGTAGAATAACAAATTCATTCCCTTCCAGGTTGTCCAGAACCAATGAAGACTAATTTCCTACGAGACTTACTAAGTTTCTTTATATCAAAAATGACAACTTCCATAAACGGCACAGGACCGGGGTAAGATTTAACAACAATATACAAAAACATTGTATGCTAAAAACATACACAATTCAACTGTGGTAAAAGACCATCACACAGTAAACACATACCAATAATATAAAACATAATGTATATTTAATACAAACTATTATTATAATTAACTATCAATTTCACTAATAAACGCATAGTAAATATTGCACTCTTATAACGTGACTGATAAAGGAATACACTAGAATAATTTGCTATTAACATTTTTTACTACACTAAATAAGGCCGACATGCAAAAATGGCCAAGTTTATACAACAATTTATCAGAAAAACACTCAAACATCTATTAGTTATGAAAATATATATAACATTTGTAAAATTTAAAGCGATTAAGTAACATGTATACATTATTAATGTACCAGGCATCAAAAGGTTATAAAGCAGCACACAAAATAATTTTTACCCATTCACTCTCTACTACATGATTAACTCGATAGATATATTTCATTGCACACAAAATTCTTGTGTTTTTAAATAACACTCAACAAAGATAACCAAAGTTCTATTATGATGTAAATGGACTTATCAACTTATTTAGTATGGTATAAGTTTAATATAATACTATAATTTACAATATTTGAAATTTTTCTCATTATTCTGCATTTTTTGTTGTAACAATTGTTTTAATAAACAGCGATGTGGTAAAATGGGGGGCTTCTAAAGAGGAGCAAGCTGCTACATGGACTTACGTAATGCTGGACAAAGACAAGAACAAAGCTTTAGAGCGTCGCGAGTGGAAAGCGTTCCATCAACTGATATCCAACATGGAGCCTTTAAGACGATGCGGGAGAAAGCTGCCTCGATACTGCGACGTTAATCACGACTCCAAAATCAGTATTACAGAGTGGATGGCGTGTTTAGAAGTGAAACAAGTCTCACAGGGACAAACAAGTGAGTGTAGAGTAATATTTATCATTTAGTGTTAAATACACCAAACATGTCGTTATAGTAAGTACAAGCTGTAATTTGTAACTGTTTTTATTTGATTATGTTCAGACAAATGCCTGGGCCATATTGTATAAATTGATTATGCAATCATCATTTTAATCTATGTCTATGAAGAATTAAGATAGAAATATTATTACTTCTAAAGGACTTTTCCAAATTAAGTTTGTTTACAATCATTAATCATATACTGTTTCATTTCAGCGGAAGCCACCAAAGCGCCAACAAATTCGAGAAGGAAGGGACCAAATCCTCTTGAATCTTTTCTCAAAGCAGACGATTAATGTATGATAGTTAACTAACTTTCAATTTCTTGCAAAAGTTTATAATTTGAATCTGTGTCAGTGTGGTAAACCAGTGAAGTGACAATGATACACATGTACAGATCAATAGGGATGTTGATCTTGAACTTTATGAGATACTGACGAATACTAAATTAATTTATTAAATAAATTAATTTATATAATGGATAGTCCAAATAAATTTATTTATATAAATTGATTTGTATAATAGATAAACATAAAATAAGTAAATTTTTATAATAGATAGTATTCTTGCCTTATTGGCTATAAGTGCTTTCCACCTTAGTGTATTTCTATGTGAATCGCTTAGTGTTTATGTCTTGTAATTAGTCAATGTTGTCATTTGGTACTCGGTATTATGAAACAACTTATTTATCGCAATTATCATTTATGTATTTCCTTGTAATGTAGTTGATTTTTATGATATGTATATTAATTTTAATATAGCTTGTAGCTTCTTACTGGATGTGCTTGCGTCGATCTCGAAAGCAAGTCTGAACAGCTCGTATTTAATGTAAACTTTTTAGCCTTAATTAAATATATATATTCAGTTTTAATTTTTTAAATGTATTAAGTTAATATTTATAAAAAAAATAGTCAGTATAAAATGTAAAAGCTATGTGATATATTTTTTTTAATTTCTACTACTATTGCTAAATAAATAATGTAGTATTTGACGTGTCGTTTTAACAATTACCTAGTGACCAGTAATACCATAACATACACATAATATACTAATACAGAAATATTCACTTATTAGAACGTTTTGGTTTGAGAACAGTTTGCTTATACTCATCGATGGTTTCTGTCAGAATCCTCTGAAAGATACTTTCGAAGACTTGGTTCTTGACGATGACGTCATCAGCGTGAAGTGACGTCCACTCGGGCTCGCATCGCCGCCATTCCGCGAACAATATGTCGTCTATGTGGTCGGAGCGCCTTGCACCCACACCTGCAAACATATAACTTATACGTTATATTGAGTACTTGGTTATTATTTATTATTATAATTTAACAAAACAAACAAATTTAATCTTTAGTTTGAGTGTTTTATATATAAAACATATACAAGTTACAAATTCGTTAGATAATTCTGTGTCAATTTATGTATCAACTTATAGTAACATTATAGTTGCCAGTTTATCAGCACATTTAGAAACCAACGCCAAAATCGGAGCATTTATTAGGTTGAGGGGGAATATATAATAGGAAATATTCTAAAAGCAATATTAAGATGTTTTTGATTTTTAAAAGACATTATTACATATATAAGGTTTATTATATTGTTTAACTATACCATATGTTCAGGAAAGTTGATGGAGTTAATATATTTTGTAAAAATAATTATATAAAATGCTGATAACAGTATAAATAATACTGTTGAAAGATATCTACAACTTATTGAATTCTTCAAAGGCATTTTAATATCAACAAATTATAGAGTATAGATACTGCCAGCGTTTTACATTAAGGCTCCTAGTCAAGTCGATTTATTTTATTTCTAACCACTTGCCAGTTACCTGAGCGAAGCAATTAAAATATTAATACCCTTGCCCACGACGGGCCTCATTCGTAAGAGATTATTTCTTTATTATTTTATTATTTTTATTATGTTCTTGTTTTATTAAGTTTAAAGTTATTTGTTGACTGTTTTGTTGATGTTTTCGTTCAAACATGTATGAACATTGTTTGCTATATTTCTCCGCTTACTAAAAGAGCATTCAAAGAATACTCCAATAAGGCACAAGGCAGTATTAAGTTTTATACGTGTAAAAACATGTAGATGAAACGTGGCCTAAGGATTCGTGTGATATTATCAATATAGCTTCGAAAAAACTTTGTTTTGTTTGATTACATTATTTCTCAAGCAATTCGTTTATAGCATGCCTATTCATTGGAATAGGCTATAAGCGAATTTTCTAAACCAAAAGCAAACAAAGTAAACAAACAAATATTTACATGATAATTAAAAAACAAACCTGAAACAACTGTAGGTTGAACACTTGTTAAAACTTCTTTCAGATCTGATACTGTTTTGCTAATAAATTTTTCAGTACTGAGCGGCGTTTTCGACGGTAAGAAATTACACGTGTCCCAATATTTCTCATTATTCTCCATTTTCTGCTTATGTATTGCATCTCGACAAAAATCGGTAATAAATACGTCGAAAGGATCATTAATCGCTATGTCAGTGTCGTTGGTTGACTCGTTTATGATATCTTTTATTTTTCGCTGCACTTTTGCGTCTATGTTGTAATTCCTCGGCGTCTTCGGTTTAGGATCGGACGGTGGAGTGTAAGGAGGGGGAGGCTTGTCCGGGATCTCTCGCAAGGCTAACAATTGACACTGCTGTTGTTCTAGAGCCTTAATCTGTAATTATCGAATAATATTTAACATAATACACTCGAGAAATTACTTATTGAGTTGTTGAACTCAATGCGATTTATCTCATTAGCAGAGCGAAAGAATGAATATAATTTATACCCCCGGATGGGAATCGATCCCACAACCGCAGTTTTCAAAGTTATGACTGTGCCGTTAATTTTTTAATTTACGGTTTGGTAACCGTATAGGGTCCAAATTAGTGGGTTTTTTTTATTTTTGTTTGTGCGTTTGTACGCGCTAACTTCACAAACGGCTAACCAGATTTAAATGCATTTTTAAGTATTAAATTTTGCAAATTTCATTCAACATTTACTTTTTCATTTAAATCGTCTGATAAATAAAAAAAACTTACGACAATTTAAAATATATAGTTCGATAAAATTGTTACGATTTTTTTATTTGTTTAGCTGAAATTTTAGTTTTCAACTTATAGATATTGTCTAAGTGATAATTTTATTAAAACTAGAAAATAATTGAGATTAGTAAATATAATAATGTAATTCAAGCAGACGAAGCCGTGGGCGGGTCGCTAGTATAATATAAAATTTTATTCATGACTTACATAAATTTTAGTATTGCTCTGATAAAAAATTGAAGACTGTTTTCTTCTATAGTTAGTAGTTGTAGTTAGATCTGGTTTGCAATATCGATTTTTTTTGTTAGTGAGTAATAAAAACGAAATAAAGAGTTTTATTATTACCTCTCGTTCTATTTCTAGCTGTTGTCGACGCAATTCTTCTGCTTCAAACTGAGCTGGAGTATTTAGTAAAGTAACCGGGTTAAGTGACTGACTACTTGTAAAGCTGCCACTATCTAAAAACACATAAGAATTGAAGAAAATTTTCTTTTTTTAGTGTTTGCAAAATAATAGAAGATAAAAAAAAATATGGTAGGTAAATATAATCTTCACTAAATAATCTGAATAAACATTCAATATAAATTTAATGAACAATAAATTATGTACTATATAAAACTATAATAATTTTATAAGTAATAATTATTTTTTTTAGATTAAAGTGTAACCTCTGTAGCTTACTGATAATATAAAATCTTTTTTAAAGACTGCAAGAATTCTTCATACTACAGTAGTCGTGTGCTAAAAAGCAGTCGCATCAAGCGGTTGTGTTAAGACGATTCAGTGAATTTGTACTAGACATCTTACCTTGTGAAATTGATGATGGCGTCTGTTCCAACCAAGACTGCACGACAGTCTGGTCATCGCCGCCAGCCGCAGCACCCGCGGGGACCGGCAAAGGCCCAGACACGCTAATACTTATTGTTTCTTTACTTTTAGTTGCCTGCGTACTAACGGACACCATTAAAGGCTCGCACATGCATGAGACGTCCGCAAGGAAACCATCATTGATACTATCCACCACTACCTCAGTATTATCAACATACTCTTTGCCACCATCGCTTTTCTCTTGAAGTACACTATTAGGAACAACAGAATCTTTAATCTCATCAATAACATTATTAGAATTTAATTCAGAACTGTGTTTGAATTTTTCCTCTTCAGCTAGGCCCTTGTAAATCTGGTCGAACTCTTCTACAAGGCTTCTTGCCGTGGAAGGGGTACTAGATCTATCTATATCTTTTATTTGTTCCATAAGTTCTTCAATCATTACTTCATTGTCGTTAACGTGAGGTGTGTTACTTGTGTGTACGATATTTTTTAACGCCTCCTGGTTAACTTCATACTGCTTGCCGCTGCTAAATATTTGTGGTAACGATAGATTGTGAAATAATATATTAAGATAGCCGCCATCAACTATCACAAAATGTTCGTCAGTGGTATTAGTCGATTGATCCACTTGATTTATTATAATACTTTCGCCGGTTTGCACACATTTTTCAGCGCTAGTGATATTCTTTGATAAATAGGATGACAATATTGGAGCAGACTTCGGTCGAGAGGTGGTGCTGTCATCACAGCCACTGCTGGATAGCTCAAAACATTTAACAGGGGCTAAGTGGCGGTCAGCTGAGATGCTCCTTCGCAACTTTTTCTTGCCCAGAATTATTTGTTTTACATCTAAACCATTTCTTAATTTCAATTCTATATTTTTCTTAGTCTTCATAAGTGCCAATTTACGCTTTTCTAACACCGTTAACAGAGCTTTTCGCATACGTTGCATTTCACCACATTCCTGTTGCAACTTCAAAAGTGCCCCGCGTTGTTTTTTCTTCAATGTCGATATATCTATATTGTCTTGCTTCTTTTTATTTTCTAAATATAAAATCTGTGACTTTGTAAAATCTTTTAGTGCATCTTCTCTCATTTTCAGTATAAACAAGATTCCTTTGGCTCGTCTCTTCTCATCTCGAATGAGCAAGTTGAGCTGAAATGTATATGAAATGCAGTGGTAAATGATATTGACATAAAAATAACCTAATTAACATTTCATTTGAACAGTGACACTAATTTATTACCTTCACAAAGTTCCATACAGTCATTGTTATCAGCTAAATACAAAGACAATAGTTTCATAATAGTTTACATTTGAAAAATAACACTCACCAGACAAAGATTCTTTGAAGCCATTGTGTCAGTATCATCAACATTAACATCTTCCTCAAATTGGGACAGAAACGACCCTAACTCAATATTACTTAGGCTGTGACCATTATTGTTTATAAAATTTTCTACTTTTTTTTCTGTTACACTTTTTTCTGATATAGAGCAGCTCTCTAAATATTGCAAAGACTCAAAAAAAGAATCAATAAAATTGAGTTCCCTTTGGAACTGTTCACAAATGTAGTCGCGCTGCTGTAATAAACTGCTATTAACTTTTATTGTGCTAATTATATCTGATGGCTTCATAAGTTTAACATCGTCGAAAACATATGAACAATTAAATGAGGTCAGATCTTTTAAATGGGCCAAATTGCCATGTGTTTCATTATCTCTATGATCAGATGTATTATGTTTACTGTGGGTATCTTGATTTTTCATTTTTTGTTTAAAAACCGATACAACGTTAAAAGGGTAGGTATATTGATTAGACGATAAATGAGACTGCAGCATTTCATTATTGCTGACAACATGGAAATCAATTTTCTGCCGTGTTGTGTATGTTACAGTAGCTCTGCTTATAATAAATGAAGTAGTATTATTAAAATGAGATTCAGTAGCTTTTTCCTCATTTCTCATACATTTTTCAGCACATTGGTCATTTTGAAGGAAATAATTATCTTTATTGCATAAATCAATTACTTCTTCTTTGGGTATATCACTGTGTTTGTTTGTTAAGCTTACATTTGGTATATCAAGACTATCAAAGGATTGGCTCTTGGTATTCTCTATAATGTTATTAAGTGAAAAATCTTCATTTATCTCAGTAACTTGGTCTACTTTATTTGGTAATAAATTAGTTTCAATCAATGCATCCTTTACATTAAACTCATTTGTGACTTGAACACTTGAATCTGCCGTAGTTAGTGTGGTTCTGGTAAGTTTCACATTATGTGGAGACATAGTTGTTGCAACATCATGCTTCTCTCTTTTATCTTCAAGTGGTACATGTATTATGGAGACTGGTTTATTTGTTCCCTTTGTACCAGGAAAATGTGAAGCCTTGTGGTTAAAAATCATTGGAGATTTATTGATTCTTATTTTTTCAGACACTACCGGTTGCACAGAACTTTTTTGTAAAGTATGTTTAAATTTATTTTTGACTGAAGTATTTTCTTTTTCAATTGCTCTATCAGAGTTTATATTTTTTTTATTTAGACTAATTTTAGATGGTATATATTGATTTCTTCCACTTCTTGTAGATTCTGCAAAACATCAAAATAGTGTTAGAACAAACTGTCAACATACATATTTGTGTTTTTTTCAGCTTCACACTGAATGCCGCTTAAGGCATGAGAGACATAAAGTACTACGTGGTAGGCAGGTTAGAAAGAGAGTACTTGGGAACCTTGTGTTCAGACACCATGTTCCATTTCCGACTTTGTTTTGTTACCAGAGTGTACAAACGAAAATATTATATATTTCAGTTCCTCAAATGGCTAAAAACACACAATGTTGTGGCCCTGTGCCACGATAAACCCTGTTTATTTATAAATTATGTACATATTTATAATCAAATGACTAAAAATTTACCAACCTAGATTAGACTTAGCACTCTTGTTAAAATTACTTTGTTCATCTAATTTCATGATTTTATTATGTCTACTTCCCAATTTAGAAACATTATTTAATTCTTTTTTATGTTCATTTGCATTGGCAATGACAATAACCCTTGATTCTTTTGGAGCTAAAATTTTAAAACACATAATATATGTTATAATAGTAAATAGAAAGACTCATAAAAAATAATAAACAGTAAAATATATACTTCTGGCAGAACAACGTGTTTTTGAAATGTTTTTTTGTGATAAAAGCTGTTTTTCTTTACTGTCTGTTTCAATAGCTCGATTAATCATTTTATAAGAAGGTTTTCTTATATTTTGTGCTGCAAAATAATAATTTATGTATAATGTGTATATTTTGAGGTGTGATAAATATCACTACGATAATTAACATTGCCAATATTTCATAGATAGATTATTGTGACTTAAAAAAATTAAATCAAATCATTCAAGAGATAAATTCTTTGTACAATGAATGCATATATATATATATATATATATATATATATATATATATATATATATATATATATATATATATATATATATATACATATATATATATATATATATATATATATATATATATATATATATATATATATA
>DWMZ01001146.1:0-17484 GCA_018249855.1 Eueides tales michaeli
TATATATATATATATATATATATATATATATATATATATATATATATATATATATATATATATATATATATATATATATATATATATATATATATATATATATATATATATATATATATCTATTTTTTTTCGTTAAAAACGTATCCTATCATAACTCTCAGAATAGAGAACCTAACATGACATGTCTTATTTAAAAAATGACTCTTACATAGTCGTAGAATTTTGCGTGAATTCGTAGCTCACGCGTAGCAGTTAACGTAGCGACGAACAAATTTAATGTATATCCCGAGAAAAACATTCTGCCAAAATCCAGCCAAGTCTCGATAAAGCTGTTTTTTTGTATATAAAAAGTAATTAAATATCAAAACGTAAACGCACGCCTAGTCTAAGGTTCCTTATAATTCTTTTATTGACATTGTTACATTTTACGTCATATTCTATAATAATATTACGTAATGATTTATACAATTTAACGTCAAAATTGAATGCTCAAACTCGGTGGAAACTGGGCAACGGAACGGAGTGTCTTAACTCTAGGTCCCAAATTCACTCTACATACCCCCGTCACGTACGGGACACAATCTGAAGCTGAAAAAAGAAATAGCGCTAAAATTATTTTATTTTAATTGGACACGATAATGCATAAAATAACATAACATTTTTCTTATTAATAATAATATTTATAAATAACAAAAACAATTCTTTCGAAATTCTTAAAACATCTGAAAATATAGAAAAACCAAAATTAGAAAAAGAAAAACCAATGTTTATTTTAAAATAACAAAAGTGAAAGTGAGCTTGTTATAAGGCCTCCGCCCGGATTCGAACCGGGGTCCTCCTGCGTATATACGCAGACGTGATGCCGCTTCACCACGGAGACATGGTTGTGAAACTAATATTTTAGGTACTACTTCAGGTTTCTATAGACGAGTATTCAATACTAAGCCTTATTAAAGGTATATCGTAGAGTGAATATTACATGTAGAGTGAGCTGTTGCAAAACATATTTGATATAAGGCAGTTAAAAAAAAATACAAAGCTATGCGCTGTATGCCACATATAATAAAATAGAGAGAAATAATGAATTATGTCATGACACTCCATTTTCGAGACTTTGAGCATTCAAAGTTCAAACCGAACCCATGTCGTAGTCGTAGTCCTGTGCAGACGTACCGCAATAGCGCATACGACTTCTTTAGATGGCTTTTAAAAAGTCTACTTAGTCCTGTGAAAACACTACCATATTTATTTTGCGACTCAATCCCCTGTTCAAGAAATGAGATATTTAAATAAATTGTTTACCTCAATTATGTAACCAAGCAAAAGAGCGGCGTGGGGTTCAATCTTTCAACACGCAATGTTTTCAGAATTGACTCTACATTTTTTTCCCACTCGAGCAATCATTACTTGTGTATAGTATGTTTAACATAACTCTATTCTTTATTTTAACTACCCTCTACATTTCCAAGAAATAAAATTAAAATTATTAAACACGCAACGAAAAAAAAACTAAAAAAATTAAATACGTGTACTTATGTAAGTGCGTGAGAAGTTATACTTCTTGGGCATCATTAAATAATAGTTTTTAATTGTATGTAAATATTAAATTACAATAAACTTAAATTCAATAAATTCAAATTGACTTTATTATTAAATTTATTTATTTACTTTAAAATATTGAATAACCAATAATAAATATTTAACATTAATAATTAAATTATATTTAGTATTAATTATGTTAAATAATAATATTTTAATTTATATCAATAAATATTTATATTGGAGTGGTTAAAAATGGCTATAAACACAATTTTTTCACAAAATGAATTATGCTCACAGCATTTACGACGTTATAACTGCTAACGCAGGGTCCGGTTTAGTAACCGCCCCAACGTCTGCTAGGAGTATTAATAATTCGGATTTGTGAGTGTGTTTACGATTTTAACAAGTTAAACATAACCTAACGGAGCATTTTTTGAAATAAACATGAATGGACTATGTGGTGAAGCTGATGAAGATGGTAAAATGATTGCAATTCAAGCATTTTCCGCAATCGAGGAAAGTGACAATAGTGACATTGTTGTGGAAGATATATTAAACGTCAAAATAACGTCAATGCTCACGATGTTAACGCACCGCCCTTACAGAACTGAAAGCAAACAAAAAAATAAAGCGGTCTACAAAGTGCTACGTACACGTAGCAGCTTGTAAGATTTTTATGATGAATAAGTACATAAACTTACAATTGTTTGAAGAAAAAACTTGTTCTGGCTTGAGTAT
Organism: Eueides tales michaeli; assembly: GCA_018249855.1. Lineage (NCBI taxonomy): Eukaryota > Metazoa > Arthropoda > Insecta > Lepidoptera > Nymphalidae > Eueides > Eueides tales. Next base: position 2,281 of record DWMZ01001146.1, read on the forward strand.
TGAGTAGAGCTTCTGTTTTAAAGTAAAGGATCTTCTTATGTTACGTAGACTTGCATATGTACAAATTACTACATCATGGAAACTTGATAGAATAACCCTAATTTAAAGTTCTCTACCTCTCTATCTACTAGGCCATGGGAGTAGGGTGCGTTCAATATAGGGTCTAATAATTAATATATTTTAAGAATATTTTTCTTTGTATGACGATTAGTTATAAATAGTAATATGTACATAGATATCAAAAACTGGGCCAGTAAAGACTGTGTAAGCGCAAATAGAACCTGTTTGGGTAGTGATATATTTTAAAACTTCTTCTTCTTGGTCGTTACACTCTTAGCAGAGTGATCGTAGTCGCCACGGGTTGGTCGACATCGTTTCCAGTGGCTCGTTTCACCAGCCGCCACCACTCCTTACACATTCGTGGAAGGAGTTGTCCGTAGACAAAGTAAACGAAAGTTTGAATGTTTTTTTTTTATATATATACATACATACGTATACAATATAGAGATAATTTTATAATTATATTTTATTAACTACCAAAACTACCTAATCGAAAGCAGCGCTTTTGATTCATATTTTGCCAACCCTCCGCTAGATGACGTATCTAAAATTTATGAAAAACTTTTAAAGTAACAATATCCTGTTACTTTAGATATTAGTGGGTAAAAGCTGTATGTAATTGGTGTAGAGTTATATTTAAGGCATTTTTAGTGAACCTAGGCAAATTTAGTTTGAATTTATTTACAAAAATAATGGCGGGTGGTGTGCTACTGTAAAGGCCGCAGGTCGTGACTCCGATCCCATATTTATTATTTTCATTTCTTCAATCCGGAACAAGAGTGTAGTGCGGGGTCTAGTTCTGGAAAAAAGTATCTAAGCACTATGGTCTAAACATTCCCTACATACTCGTGACCTGCCACGTACTTTCATCTTTCTTTATAGTCTCATATTAAAATGTTAACATTTTAATCGCTTTTAATGAGCTCTATATTGTAGAAATAAAAAACAGATCGAATTATTTTAATCACTACAGTTTTTTATAGTGTATCCTATATATGAGAGTAGGAAAAGGGAAACTGCAATAAAAACAACTTAGACGGATATACAGCCGCGTCTCTTGAAAACACCCCTAATTTATAATATTAAGACACTCTTTTCATCACCTTATGTTATAAAGTTGTATTTCATAATTTTTTTTATTAAAAATAGTAGTAGTTCAATGAGTAATTAAAACATCCAAAGAAAGTATAATTAATGTAATTTTATTATATTTGTACGTAATATATTTGGTATCAAATTCTGTGATAGTTCGAATTTAACAACAAATTATATTTTTCAATAAAAAAATGTAATAATATTTAAAAATATGGCCGAAAATAATAAAAGTGAAAGTGAGCTTGTTATAAGGTCTCCGCCCGGGTTCGAACCGGGGTCCTCCTGCGTATTTACGCAGACGTGATGCCGCTTCACCACGGAGACACGTTCTTTACGACCAAATTTAAGTACTATATCAGTGTTAAATCCATACTCAAATGATTATAAGCCTTGTAACAGATCTATCGTAGACCGAATATTGCATGGGGAAATTAATTTTGACTGCTCAAACGCAGAGTTTCATGCCATTGAAAGCGTTACAGGGGAAAGTGGGTTTTTTAGTCTAAGAATGAATTATTTTTATATCTTCTCTCTCGTAATGAGATCAAGTGACAAATCAATCTATGTGCAAAGATGGGGGGGCAGGGGGGGAAGGGGGGTCGACGTACGTCGTTTAACATTTAGATACTGTGGCACTACATTGGAAGAATATGTAAGGGGAAAATTCATATCGTTCGTGTCGTGTCGTGTCGTCGTTCGTTCGTCGTTCGTGTAGGACCAAGCTTCTGAATCTACACGGCCTAACTCTACCGACTCAAGCTTCACAAATTTTACATATCAGTAAAAATGTATAGCTTCGCCGTTTCGCTACCGTCGTGCAGGTTATGTGAACATTTAGTTTCTGAAGTAAGTATCGAAACAGCCAAGCTTTACAATTTTACGGACATGTAGAATTTGTGAAGCTTGAGTTGGTAGAGTTAGGCCGTGTAGATTCAGAAGCTTGGTCCTACATGAGATCTGATATCTTTTTCGCAAAGCAAACCTTATGTGGTCGTCTTGGCAACATTTTACATGATATGTTTTTGGTGGGATTTCAGTTCTTTTTGTAAGTTGCTAGACAGTCTTTTTAGTATTTATCTTACTAATTAAAAGTACTTACAGTTGATTTGCCCACCTCGTCATCAAAGGTCGTGAATAATGATGAGAGACTCGTGATTAAGGCGGAGGTTCTTGTAAGTAGTAGTAGTAATTAGTTACTGTCTACAGTGTAAACTTTCATGTCCTAATTGAAATTAAAATTTCCATTCCCCCCCCCCTCCCCCCACTTTAGGGGTTGTAAGCTTATCTGTGGGCACGGTAGTATTTTTACGTATATTGAACTTTGTTTACATACCAAATTTCGGGTTTCTAGCACTTCCGGAAGTACCCTAACATTTTGACATCTATCCCCCCAATCTATCCCCCCATTTTAGGAGAAGGGGGACGAAAAATATAAGTTTATGAATTTTTTTGTTGGTTGTATACTAAACTTAGATTACATACCAAATTTCAGCTTTATAGCAATTCAGGAAGTAGCCAAACATTTTGATGATCATCAGTGTGTCATTGAGTGTGTCAGTGACGAAATCGATATATTTTAGATATCTATAAAATCTAGAGTATTTGAGGTATTCAATTGAAACTTTGTATGTTTAATAAGTCTATTATTGATATCATATTTTGAGAATTTAAATTATCTGGTACATCAGATACCAACTTTATGTGGGTTCAAAAAAACGACGAAACACTTCGAGAAAAGATAGTAGTGCCTTTGCGCTTCGCTTGGTTTGTCTTGGCGGAGGCACTACCGTGCCCCTAGATTCTATATAAAACCTTTCCAAAAAGTGGATCAAACAAAGAATGATAAAACTAGATTCATAATTGTTAAAGTTATCTGCGTACAGCGTAACGATTAAAAACATATATAAGAACGAATTAAGAAACCTCTTCCTTATGGAATTTGGTTTTTTTTTCAGCTTCACGTTGTACTCCGCACATGGCAGTAAGCAGAGGAAACTTGGGAATCTTCAGAATGAACCCAAAAACTATATCATTTACATACGTTAATTCCCTTGTGCCACGATAGGCCTTGATTGAATTTGGTTCATAAGCAAATAATATAGCATTACATATTATACATCACATAAAGTAAAGTAGAGTCGCTCTAAGACACATGTAACGTAAGGATCAATTTTGATTAGTCTGTTTTATGGTCCTGACGTCTTAGAGCCGGTAGTGTACGTAGAATATACTGTAAGCTATCATGTCTCCGTGGTGTAGCGGTTATCACATCTGCCTAACACGCAGAAGGTCCTCGGTTCGACCCCGAGCGGAGACACTCCACCAGCTTCTCCAGGCTTTTTTATTTTTTTTTTCTTTATATATCTAATATTTTGTTATGCTTAAAACATTTTTGAGTTTCACGCTGCATCCTGCAAATTACAGGGTACGCAGAGAGCACTTCGGAACATAGTGTTAAGATACTCCGTTACGTTTCCCGCTTTCCACTGAATTTGAGGCATTGCGTGTTGAGTGGCGGCACTCAAGGCCGCCCTTTTCCTTGTTACCCAAGTTAAAAACTATGAATACAATAATTTTTATCATTTTAGGTTTTATAATTTTTGGTATTAAAAATATTTTATTTTTAATAGATTTCATTACATTATAAAACTTGTATGTACAAGTAGCATAAGTCATAAATTTTCCGAAAACGAAACAAAAACATATTTATATTGACTTCTTTGAAATATATTATTAAATAAAAATTGTGATTATATTTAAAAAAAAAGGAACAAGTTGTTACTGGAACAACCTGGTCAGTAAAACTTTTAAAATATAGGTGGGCTTCCGCCCGGAATGGAACCGGGACCTTCTGCGTAGATCGTAGATACCTAAATTTATATTTAAGTTTTATTTCATAATTTTTTTTGTTAAAAATAGTAATACTTACTGAGTAAGTAATTAAAAACATCCAAAAAAGCAAAGTTATTACAATTTTATTATATTATATCAAGTACTGTGATAGTTAGAATTAAATAAGATATAGTAAACTTTTAATTGTGGGGAATTTTAAAATTATATTTTTTAATAAAAAATGTAATACTAATTAAAAATATGGCCGAAAATGATAAAAGTGAAAGTGAGCTTGTTATAAGGTCTCCGCCCGGGTTCGAACCGGGGTCCTCCTGCGTATTTACGCAGACGTGATGCCGCTTCACCACGGAGACACGTTCTTTACGACCAAATTTAAGTACTGTATCAATGTTAAATACATCTTCAAATGATTATAAACCTTGTAACAAATCTATCGTAGACCGAATATTGAATGTGGAATTTAATTTTACGGGCTCAAACGCAGAGTTTCATGCCATTGAAAACGTTGCAGTGGAAAGTGGGATTTTTACTCTAAGAATGAATTATTTTTATATCTTCTCTCTCTGAATGAGGTCAAGTGATAAATCAATGTATGTGCAAAGATGGCGGAGGGGAGGGGGTGGGGGAGTACTATAATTCTCTTTTCTTTCCACCTACCGCTGCCTACACATAGCAAAATAGACGAATAGGTAGCATCTGAACCTAATGGTAATATTCCGTTCCCGTCAAAATACTTTCGTTCCCCGCTTTCCGCTGAATTCGGGTATTGCGTGTTGAGTGGTTGAACTCAACGCCACCTCGTTAAAAGAGCCAGGAAATTAAATATGAAATATGAAGCATTTTGATGTTTTTAATTGATATTCTGTTATTAATAACAGAATAACAAAAAAAACTTAAAAAACTTCATCATTATAATTGTAAAAAAAATATTAGAAGAAAAAGCTAAATCAAATCTACAAATATATTTAATTTATCAATCTACCTATACTTTTCTTTTATTTTAACAAATTTATATACTTTACTGAATTATTATTTAAGTCAAAAATAATAAATAGATTATTAAAAAAATATAAAAACAATATTTATTTTGTAAAAGAAAAGCCTGGAGAAGCTGGTGGAGTGTCACCGCTCGGGGTCGAACCGAGGACCTTCTGCGTGTTAGGCAGATGTGATAACCGCTACACCACGGAGACCTGATTGCTTACAGTAAATTCTAGGTACACTACCGCCTCCATGACGTGTAACAGCCATAAAACAGGCTAATCGAAATAGATACTTAACTTACATATATCGTGGAGCGACTCTACTTTACTTTATGTGATGTATAATATGTAATGCTATATTATTTGCTTATGAACCAAATTCAATCAAGGCCTATCGTGGCGCAAGGGAATCAACGTATGTAAATGAGATAGTTTTTGGGTTCAACCTGGACTGACGAAATTCATTGAAAAAGGAAAATTAGGAACAGAATGGAATATCTTAACAGTTGATTCCCAAGTTTCTTCTGCCTACTGCCATGTGTGGGTTACAATGTGAGGCTGAAAACAAACCGAATTCAGTAAGAAAGAAGTTTCTTAATTCGTTCTCATATATGTTTCTAATCATTCCGCTTTTCTCAGATAACTTTATAAATTATGAATCTAGTTTTATTATTCTTTGTTTGATTTATGGAAAGGTTTTATATAGCATATGTTTTTATGAACAATTGAAAGAAACATTTTAGTATAGATTTTTGTAATTTATTAATATGAACTTTACTCTTACATATTACGCCAGTGTAATGACACAGTATCTACCTGTTAAACGACGTACATCGGTTTTATCCTTAAAACTTAGTGTCTTGTTAGTAACTTAGAGTCTTAACACTAGGTTCTCCCAACCTACTCTGCCACACGGGGAATAGCGCTGAATGAATACACTTTATATATTTCTAGTAAAATTATTATGTACATACATAAAAAATACGTGTATATATATATATATATATATATATATATATATATATATATATATATATATATATATATATATATATATAAACAATGACTTCCTTATAAAATAAATGTGTATAGTGTAACGAAAAAGAATATCAGTTGCTACACTGTTACAGCCGCGTGTGAAATCTTCTATTTGTAGCTCTCCGCGCGTAGACACTCGCCTACAGCCCTCAATCGTAGCTACCACTCGTAGCTGTAGCATTCTAACATAGAAGTAACATTAGAGAAATATGAAATCAAATTCAAATATTTTACTGAAAATAAGAAGTTACATATTTAATTTTTTGCACGTCACACAATTTACCAAAAGCTTAAATGATATAATATAAGAATATATTTTGATAACTGCTTATGTTGGTTGCTTAAAATATAACCACCAAGGTGTTTTTTGAACAATTAATACCGACACATACACTGAGATCCCACTTATATATAATTAAATTTATATAAAACATTTATAATATAAATGTGACAATTAGTTCTTGTGGATTTTCTTTTAACTTCATTCGTTATTCATTTATATTAAGACACTTCAATTTCCCAATTTCCAGTGAATTCTTGAGGCATTGCAAGTTGTGATGCGGAACTCAACGCCACGTTTTGTCATACCAAAGCGGAGAAACAAAACCAACGGAAACTGTACTCACAATCCTTTCATTTACTGTCACACGCTTGTGCCCGTGTACCACGAGGACCCGTTGGGTATTTAGAGAGGCAAAGTGGCTATTTCAAAGTAAAATAAGATATTTAAATACACTGGGCGTTAGTTCTATAACACTGAGCATAAGCAAATTTGTAGACACTAATATCAAATCTAACTTATCAATCAAACAATTCATTGTTTAATTAATTGTTATCAATATCTGTATCACAACTCTACATATTATTATGAAATTAAAATTTAAATTTAAATTTAAATAACATAAAATACTGTATCATAAAATAAATCAAATTGAAATCGTAAATGAAATATGTATTTTATGTTTAAATTTCCAATACGTTTAATGATCTCTATATACGATATTACACACAATTATTTTATATCCAAGTATAGTAAATTAATAAGCTCATTAATTTCACAAATTTAATTAAATAATTAACAGCACTGGTTAATCAGTGGCATTTGCTTTCCAAAAGTAGGAAAAAGTTATAAAATATATTAACAAATAAAACTAAAGGAGAATGAATTTGTTTGTCTTTATTTTTTGTCACAATTGGTACTAGGTCTAGGCAAAATCAGACAGTATTTGAAGATTGGCACAGTCGATGTAGAATTAATGGTCCATATGAACTACAAAAGTGCAGATGACTCACATTCTATTGAGATCTATTTATTATATATTATTATTCTTTTTAACTGTTTGTGCGAGTGAATAATTTTATATCTTGAATGCAAGTATACAAAGTGTTATCAAAAGTATTAATCCAGGTTTACGATGGTTTCCGCACAGCAGGGAAGGTAGAGAGCACAAAGAAGTAACATACTAGATTTCTCACTTTCTGCCGAATTTCTAATTATTTTTACCAAAACAGGCCTTTTTACATACACATACAATGCCACTGCAATATTATAATATATACAACAATAAATTTATTTTAATATATTGTAGAAATCCACATTCACACTATATAGTTACATGTTACATGACTAAATTAAAAAAAATACATTAAAAAAAATGGAACCAAGGAGATAATCAATATCGATTTAAAAACGCCGAACTTATCCATAAATATACAGAAAATCTCAATAATTTCCCTTTTTTAAAGTTATTGAAAGAAAATAATACCAAATTAAATATTATAGGCCATAAAAAGCAAAGTAGAGTCGCTCTAATACACATGTAACGTAAGGATCAATTTTGATTAGTCTGTTTTATTGCCCTGACGTCATAGAGCCGGTAGTGTACCTAGAATATACTGTAAGCTATCATGTCTCCGTGGTGTAGCGGTTATCACATCTGCCTAACACGCAGAAGGTCCTCGGTTCGACCCCGAGCGGAGACACTCCACCAGCTCCTCCAGGCTTTTTTATTTTTTTTTTCTTTATATATCTAATATTTTGTTATGCTTAAAACTTTTTTTAGTTTCACGCTGCATCCTGCAAATTACAGGGTACGCAGAGAGCACTTCGGAACATAATGTTAAGACACTCAGTTACGTTTCCTGCTTTTCGCTGAATTTGAGGCATTGCGTGTTGAGTGAGAGTTTGTGGCGGAACTCAAGGCCGCGCTTTTTCTTTTTATTCAAGTTAAAAACTATGAAATAATAATTTTTATCTTTTTGGTTTTAATATTTTTGGTATCAATAATATTTTATTTTTAATTGATTTCATTATATTATAAAAGTTGTATGTACGAGTATGATAAGTCATAAATTTTCCGAAAACGAAACAAAAACATATTTAAATTGACTTCTTTGAAATATATTGTTAAATAAAAATTATAATTACATTTAAAAAAAGGAACAAGTTGTTACTGGAACAACTTGCTCAGTAAAACTTATGAAATATAGGTGGGCTTTCGCTCGGAATGGAACCGGGACCTTCTACGTGGATCGTAGACGTGCTGCACGGAAGCTTCAATGTGCTACGAAAAATTAACGTTCTCTTGTAGAGACTGATGATGATTGAGGGCGTTAAGTATAGACCCTGATATCGAAAGTTTTAAGTTAACTATGTATGTACAAATTATACAAAATAAGTAATATATTGTATAAGTTAGTAAGTAAAAATATAGGATCCTATATTTTTATAAGTTCAAACCTTTCTTTTCACGTTTATAAGTTCAAATCTTTCTTAAAAGAATGTTTATAGCTAAACAGAGCAAAAAACATGGTTTTATACATAAAGGAGGGTGTACACTTCGTTTCTTATTTACTTGGTAGGTGGAACTTAACGCCGCACTTTGTCAACCAGAGCAAAACATTGAAAATAATTTAAATATAATTACTCCCCAAAACTATTTTAAATTTTCTGCAATATAAATTCTTTTCAATAATTAAACTATTTTTTATTAACACTACAACTTAGAACATATGATACTTTAATTACATTCTTCTCTACATAAGAGTACGATAGAGTTTCATTGCTTTTGTTTTCCGCTAGATGACGTGTCTAGATAATTGTTAAATTTATAATAGTTTAGGTATTTAACATGTTTAAGTAACATAATTATATTTAAAGTAAATTTTTATTTCTTTTTAACCTTAGCCTAGTTTCATGTTTTTTATTACTTATAATATATCTTTGATAATTAAAAAAAAAACAATTCTATCATAAAACTTTACATTTTATGAACTAAAACTACAAATAGCCATTGTTGTTTTCATTTAAATATACTATAATATAGTTATATAATATAATTGTTTAAAATATTTTATGTAAAAAAATATATCGCTGCCGCCCCCCGTCATGGCGTGTTAAGTAGCACAACACTGTGCAGCGTGGCATAGTGTTGTGCTACTTAACACGCCATGACTCAATTTCGGTTGAAAGTGGGGTCCGGGAACCCATTAAGAGATAGGAACGGAGTGTCTTAACACTAATAGTAGGCTAACATTTAGATATATACATAGCTCAACTCAAAACTCGCGGAGTGTAGACAAAATTTACAGTTTCAGAATAATGCAATTCTGTTGTTCCCCGATAGATGTCGTTTTTAGACAAATATTAATTACTTCAAGATATTAGTATAAATAAAACGTTATAGTACAGTTTTACAGTGTGTAACTATATTTTCATAGAAATGATTATTTTTAATATTTTTTTTGCACTCCTATCAAGAATAAGTATGGCGTTAAGTTTCACTACTTAATACCCAGCACTGGGGCTTAGTGTTTACTTGCGCTTGGGTAAACGACAGGTTGTTAGTTTGATATTCACTCGAGGAAATGAAATATTTAATATTTTCCAAATAAATATTTTCGCTCTGGTAATAAGGTAATGAGTAGTGTTGAGTTCCACCACTTAACTTGAAATGTTCTTGGTAAAAAGTAGGGAACAACGTGAAGCTGGAAAAAATAAAACGTTTTAATAATAGTATCTTTGATTTTCGCGATTGTTACACATTTTAAATGAAACACTTTTAAACGGATTAATCGCGTATATTAAATTTTAAACATTTTTGGAAACCCGACGTTTCGAACACTTTACAGTAGTCCGTGGTCACGGGTCTACCCGTGACCACGGACTACTGTAAAGTTAATCCGATTAATCCGTTTAAAAGTGTTTCATTTAAAACGTTTTAATTTCATAGAAATATACTACAAAGATTATATGGTAGAGTTTTATATAACAAGTACGTGGGACCGTAACTTTGTAAGCTTTTCTAAGTACTGTCGGTGTGCAACATTTCGCAGCCATTACCAGTAAATTGTAGATATAAACAGTATTCAGTAGATTTTTTCTTAGTATCTAAATATTTTTTAAAGAGTTACGCTGAATGTTGCATTAAACAGCGTTAAGAGGCTATATATTCCCGCGTATCACCAAATTTCTAATACCATGCTTTGTCTTATTTCTAAATCAGAAAAATGAGATCTATGATATCTCAATTGTTAAATATAGCGCTGTGCTTCAACCTGCTCTTTATTTCTATTTTTGGGAAAAGGGGGTTTTCTTACATAACTACTTCAAATGCACAATATTTTTTTCTCTCTATATATTATATTTTCTATGTATTTATAACGTTAAATTAAACCTGAACGAGATTCTCTATCCTACATAATATTATAATCTGTCTATATATTTGAAATAACCTTAAAATGGGAAAACGTATGGGCAAAAAAATGTTTTGAAATATGACATACTATTTCCCACTTTCCCCCTGATTTCTGAGACATTGAATGGCTCTACGCCCGTAATTGTATCCTTACAAACTTAAAAGTACTAGTATAGTACTCATATACAATTAAAATCATAAGGTAAATGTATATTAAAATTTTACCTATGGTAAATAAAGGGAATCTGAGAACCTAATATTAAGACAATGCGTGTCCATTAAGACACTTCCGGTCCACTTTTTCCACCGAATTTTACGAGCGTTATGGTGGGTAACTGGCAGAACTTAACGCCATGCTTTCATTTCTCGCCCTTTACCTTCTTCCCTTTCTTTACTCTTAAGTGAGTATATAACCTGCAACCAGCCCTGCCACCATGACTGTCCCCGATCTCTTTGTTATCTAAAAATATACTTTTTCACAATCAGTTACATAATTTTAAAATAATTTTACTTAAACTTACCGCCCACACAAAGTACTTCCGGTCGGTAAGTTGTTGAAGCTTTGTCTATTAAAAAGCTGTCACTCAACAGACGCTTTTGAGCAGAGAAATTTTTAGTGCTTCTCAAAGAAATTGCGAAAGCTTTTTATTTTTACTATTTTTAAACTATTTTTAAAGTGTTATTCCACACTTAGGAACTTAAATTTAGTAAATTTAGTAATTGCGAAAGCTCTTTGTGTTTCTTGAGCATTATTAGTTTCAATATTTATATTTATTTAGCTACAAGGCTTAAAAATGTCTTCATAATATCTACTTACGATGAATATGACAAGGACTGTTTTTAAAAAAAAAACTCTACATAAATATTGTTATGTTATATACAACACACACATATACAAATCACTTTTAATAAAGCTTTCATAATTGAAACAAAGATATTTTTTTTAATTTTTCAAACTTTTAAGAAATTATACTTACATTTTCAGAGCACCAAAGCTAATGGTATAAACAAAACAAAAAGAGCTTCATAAATACCCTTTCGGTCGACTTCAAAGTGTTTAGTTATGGAACGTCCCCCTTCCCCTTACTAGGTGTGCTCGTAATTAGCTTCCTTTGACGCGTTTCTGAAAGTTAAGAGAAAATCAATTTCTTAAGATTCTAATAAGCTTTTTTCTTACTTCTATGCTTTTTAATATTTTATAATTTCACACTGATTCTGATTATAGCAGCAAAGGTAGAGTTGTTAGAGTGTTTTTTGACTTTTTGTGTTAAGGCACTCCGTTCCTCTTTTCAACCCAATTTTCGATTATATGTGGCGAAACTATTTTTTCAATAATAAATTAAAAATATTTATTTTGCAAAATTTCCTGTGATTGGATTGGCGAGGCTTGTCGTGGCGCAGCGGCACAAGCGTGTGACTGTAACCGACAGGTTCTGGTTTCGATCCCCACTCGAGGAAATGAAATATTTAATATTTTCAATTTAAATATTTAATGTTTAAATGCTTCGCTCTGGTAATAAGGCAAAGCGCGGCGTTGAGTTCCGCCACTCAATAAGCAATGCCTCAAATTCGGCGGAAAATGGGGAACGGAAGTGTAACAGAGTGTCTTAAGACTAGGTTCCCGGGTTCCCTCTGCCTACCCTGCCTCGTGCGGGATACAGCATGAAGCTAAAAAAAAAGTTATGTTAAAATTTTTTTTTATATATAGTTATGTTAAAAATTTATATTTATTATGCGACTGTGCCTGATTCAATGTAACCTCTCACATTCAGGGACAAAGTGCAATGCAATATGTGATTTAATTAATTTATGTTTATTTTGTGCATGTGAGTTTGTGTATGTGTGTTTATATATAGATCGTCGTGTAATTCCGGCTTAAAATAGAATTACCCTGGTACTGGTGGTGTCGTAAGAGGCTACTAAAGTACGTGTGGCAGAGTCAGTTGTCAGCAATGGCAACGCGCATGGAAAGACTCGAACGGATCATTACCACCCCCGGCATTTAAAACCGGCGTTAAGTAGTGGCTTTGGTCACTGCGTTTCGCATTGGGTAATGCGTCCGCCCGGTGCCCATTCACCTTATAGACCGTATAGACCGGCAACGCACCTGTAGCTCCTCTGGTGCTACAAGGATGGGCGGCGGTGATCACTTACCATCAGGTGACCCGTACGCTCGTTTACCGTGTCATTTCCATAAAAAAAAGATATATATATATATATATATATATATATATATATATATATATATATATATATATATATATATATATATATATATATATATATATATATATATATATATATATAAATACTTATTCATATATCACGTTATTCGTATTGAAAATAATTCATCTCTCCAAGTGAGACTTCAACTCACAACCTTTGAGCTTAATGCCAGAGTTATATATTTAACATACTTCCTTATTGACTGTATACGGTTTTCCGTTAAATCCTGTGCATTACCTGGTGAGTGGTGGTATTCAACGCCACACTCTCTTTACTGCAACGAGGACAATATTATATATAAAGAAAATATTAAATGTTTCTTTCCTCAAGTGGGGATCGATACCACAACCTGTCGTGATTACAGTCGCACGCTTGTACCTTTGCGCCACAACAAACCACACGTAATTTTGTACGCAATTAATATGCTGATATTTGCGTGACAACGCGGTTAATATTAAATGTAGAATAATTAATACAATTATATAATAGAATTATAGTCATGTTCATCGTCGTTGGTTTGTTATTTTTATTTACACTATAGTGTTACATATTGCGGTGAAAGGTCAAGGGAACCTAGGGAACGTAGGTACTCTATTCCCCACTTTATGTAAAAGGATGAAACATTCAGTTTTGTGGAAATCAAATATTCCTTAAAATCGTAATTTGAAAGTAAATTTAAGTTATAAAAAATCCGAAACTACGATGTTTACAATCAACTGAGTTTATTTCATTACATTAGATGTTAGTTGATTTCAAAAGGATTTTTCAAATAATTTATTTAATTTTGAAACATTTTGTTATTTGATTTTCGTTTACACTGTACCCAGCACATGGCAGATAAACAGAGGAAATTTGGGAACCTAGTGTTAAGTCACTCTTCCACTGCCGTTCTCCACTTTCCGCCAAATTTCGGGCATTGCGTGTTGAGTGGTAAGAGTCAACGCCGCATTTTGCCTTGTTACCAGAGCGAAGAAATGAAATATGAAATATTTTAATTAAAAACATTAAATACTTCATTTCCCCGAGTGGGGATCGAATCCACAACTGGTCGGTTACAATCACACGCTTGTGCCGCTTCGCCACGACAGGCTTCAAAATCTCAAAATTATTAAATATTTCAATGTATACTAAAAATAAAAATAAAAACATATTTTCTTATTATAAACTACGCATTTCTTTGTACCAAGAAAGTATTATCGTAAACGAAGTCAAACACCATCTTATTTCATTTATCCAAGCAAAAAATTCAATGACGCTTTAACGACTTCCTGTAATAGGGTGATAGGTGTAGTTGACGCAAGTTAGCTGAGCATCCGGTGTTGGAGGAAATGAGACTTCCGCTTCCCTTTAAAATGTGCATCATACTAATGAAATGATTTGTTTTTAGCTTCACGTTATATCCTGCATAACGTAGGGTAGGCAGAGAAAACCTGGGAACCTAATGTTAAGACACTCTGTTCCCATTGAGATACTTCCGTTGCCAACATTTTGGTGAATTCTAAAAATATTGCGTGTTAAGTGATCCAACTCAACGCACTTTGCCTCATTACCAAAGCGTGGCACTGAAAATATAAGAAAATTAAATACCCAGAGTGGGAATCAGACCCACAATCTCTTTGTCACCACATTTTTCAATTTAATTATAATTAACTCCGCCCCATTTTTCTATTGTATATATATATAATTAATGAATAATAAAAAAATATTGTTGCAGGGCATCCTCCAGATGGCAGAACGGCTGTTCCCAAATCTTATGGGAGCTATGAACTTGGCTTTAAGCCAAGTTTTTGGGGCCAATTCTGGTCCAATAATGACGGTGCGTGTGGGTGACTTGCTGTTCGATGGTCTGCCGCTTTGCCAGAACCCTGGCATCGTAGGTGGGATAGCGTGTGCTCAAATCCGCACGCTAGCTGCTGATGTCAGAAATATTAATACTCTAGAAGATGGTTCTATGGAGTTCTCTATTATTAGATATGTGAGTACTATTGTTTATGTTCTTTTGCACTTGGGAACTTGGGAACCTGATACTGTTATTATAAAAACTCTTTCTTTTCTCGTCCTTACATCAAAGTAGAAAACTGAAGGATCATAACGGGGACGGAATATCCATTGGCGTGCTAAGACTTTTTTATGCTCTCATAAATTAAGATAACTAAAAGTGGTCTATATAGTGGCATTAGGATGTAAACTATATATATATATATATATATATATATATATATATATATATATACATGGTCAGAAGGAACCTT
>DWMZ01001147.1:0-17483 GCA_018249855.1 Eueides tales michaeli
TATATATATATATATATATATATATATATATATATATATATATATATATATATATATATATATATATATATATATATATATATATATATATATATATATATATATATATATATATATATTAATGTCATTCTTTTTTATAACGAAATTTTGCCACATTCGGGACATGATAGATACTTAGTGTTTAGACACTTGGTGACACAGTGAGGCCCAATTTTCAGGCGTATTTAGTGGTAGAACTCAATCCCCTGACTGAAGAAGAAAGTAAAGCGTGCGTGGCGCAACTGTATGACTAACTGATGATCGTGGGTTCAATTCACACTCGGATTATTTTTGTTCCTCACTCTACAACACTCTACATATAAAGTGCGGCAATGAGTACTTAACACGCGGTATTTACACATCGGGCGGGGTGTGGACATTAGTTTTGGCACTATTATTTTCGCTTAGGCATATATCCGGGCGGTCGAATATCCAAATTATATTTTAACATGCGTAGCTTACCTGTAGTTGCGTGTACACTATAGTGTGATTGCAAACGACAAGTTGTGGGTTTGATCTCCTCTCGAGGAGAGAAATATTTAATATTTTCATTTAACATGGTAAAATTGGTAATATACTCGAATTCGACGAATCGGAAAGTGGAGAATAAAGTAGAGTGTCTACACATTAGTTCCTAAGTTCCATACGCCGCCATGTGCAGGATACAGCGTGATGTTGAAAAAAAAAATTAAAAAATAAGATATATAATTAAACTTCCTCTTAACACAAAATAAAAGAAAGACTTGAAAACGTTTCTTTAACACTATGTACAGTAAAACGTTTAATAGCAAACGTCGCCGGTGTCCATAGATACTTCCGATCGGATTAATTGATTACTACTCATAGTATAGATAAAGAGTGCTCTACTAGGGGAGATGTATAAAGAACATTTAAGACAACGAGTCTTAGACGCTTGATATATTTTGTCCAAGTTATGATATCGCTCATTTGATGCAATGATAGTTAGAAGATAGTAAACTACACTCGTAGGAATGTGTTATATTTTATATTTTTATTTCCTCGCTTCTTTAACGAGGTGGCGGAGAAAGCGGTGTTGAGTTCCGCCACAAAATACGCAATGTCTCATAAAATTCTGCGGAAAGAGGGCAATGAAAGTGTCTGAATGGTGAAGTTAGTGTCTGTATACTAGGTTTCTATGTTTCGTCGTGTACCTAGGTACGTGTCAGATATAGCATAAAGTTAAAAGTTAATTTCGATGGCAATTGAGCTTATTCCTTAATATTCCAACAGGCGAGGTCACTCAACCATAGTACATGACTCCCAAAGAGTAGATTAAAAAGAAGATTTGGCAGGCCTTTATGTCCAATAAATATTTTTTTAACAAATTGTTTAAATAAAAAAAGTATTAGCAAAGCGGCAATCGAACTCCGAATACACATTTTCCGGATACTAACCCGCAAACGTAACACCCTCGACTAAGTTTCATCGATCAGAATAATTAATTGCTCCTCACGTACAGGTGAGTGCTCTCCTCATTTTGGAACTAAACTATACCCTTTGGTCGCTCTCTGGTCGAGTGAGTTTAGTCCGGGCTGAGACTACTCGGCACTGTACAGTACAGTACGATACACAAAGTTGCAAAGACTAAGGTTTTTCTTTTATATTCCTATATATCCTATAACCTACGCAGTATTAAGACACCAAGACAATTGAGACTAGCCTCTCTATCGAGGAAATGTACTATTAAATATTTTATTTCAAGTGGGGATCGAACCCCCAACCTGTAGCGTTTACAATCGCACGCTCATGTGTATGCGTCACGAGCGGCCTCAATCAATTACGAAGAAACAAATAAAAATAACATCAATTTAGAATAAAATATAAAAACCTCTGAAAACATTTTATCGTGTGAGCTTTTCGGTATTAAATGTACTGTGCGTGTCAATTTTAGAGAATGGTACATATATCTTTCATTTTTCTGATTTTTATAATAGTAATATATAAAAAAAAACTGATTGCATTTATACAACAATTGAATTAAAAACAAAAGCTTCACGCTGTAGGGGATACAGCGTATAGCGGGGTAGGCAGAGTTACCCTAATTATAAGGCATTTCCTCAAAATTCGTCAGATTCTAGAAATTTGTGTTGAGTGGCGGAACTGAACCCCGCGCGTATCTAACAAAAATTGATCCTACCACTGTCACGAATACAGCCAGACTTTGTGTCACTGGGCACTGCTTATTATGAAATAAATGCTTGTTTGCTTTATGCTTTTCGAGATTTAGCAGGATTGTCAAAGTGAGATTAGTGTTATACAGTCCATCTTCGTTGTCGCGCTTGCATATTAAGTAGCGGCATTCAAAACCGCAGCTTGCCGCACAGAATCGAATCCATGGCTATTTTTAAAAAACACCATAGTGTTTGTTTATTTTATTAAGTATGAATATTAATGATTTGTAAACTGACACCCTCGAATGTAAACAGTAGCGACAGCTGTCGCCGCGACTGACGCGACTGACGTAACTACCAAACAGCGCGGGCGAGGGTAGGTGAATAAACTGCAATAGTAGGACACCGGCGCGCCGGGGCGGCGCCGCCTGCGACACGTATGGCCTCGTGGAACAAACATATATCGTGTAATTAAGGTGTTTTAGATGATAGTAGGTTCGATTTACAATCGCTGGAAATTATAATTTCCGTTTCTCCGCACTAGTAGACAAAGCGCATCGCTGAGGTCCTCACTCTACTGGGGAACAATTCATTTATTGAACAATGCGTGAAGGCTGGTGGTAGATAAAATACCGACATAGCTGCGAGTAAGACTGACACAGTAAGAGTTCCGTATTATTTACTAAAACCGACTAACATATCACATTTGTTGTATGGGGTATGGAGTATGTATGCTTCTTGAATATTAAATATTTATACAATTTTTAAAGTGTTATTCCACACTTAGGAAAGAAAAATACTAAATTTAAAAACGTATAAAAATTCCTGCTTCATTCAAATTTTTATATGTTTTTAAATTTAGTATTCTTGAATGTTATTTATTTTTTTCTGCTTTTTAGTTTATTGTTGTTATAGCGGCAACAGAACATTATCTGAAAATGTCAACTCGGTTCATGAAGTACAGCCTGATGACAAACGGACAGACGTTTAGCTAATGTAATCTTAGTAACAGGGTCCCGTTTCTCCATTTGGGGTACCGAAACTTAACTAATATTTCGCTCGTAGCTTCGACTGTATAGTCTACATAATTGAAATTATTTCATAAAAATATGTCCAAAAATGAATATACTATATACTTATTAATTAATATTTACTAAACTATTAAGTATAAAGTTATACCAAATATTGATATTCATATATATTATATGCTTCGTATTTGACTTTCAAGCTCCGCGATGCACATGTTGTGACTTCACAAGTTACAACATTTCAGTTGAAATTGAACGCCCAAATTTGTAATAGAAGCCGTCGTGGTGAGGCGCTACGCGACGGTCGTGGGCTCGATTCCCACTCGGAGTAGCTAATTAAGGGTAGTAACCGTTTCTCGTTCTGGTTATAAGACAGCGCGGCGTTGAGCTCTGCTACCTATGCTTTAAACAAAAGTATGGCTTAGAAAAATACTTATCCGAGCCAGTATTAATGTAAGGTCATTATTCTTCCTATTTTAGCATATTGTTACCGAGCATTAAATTATGTCTTTACGGAAAGTCGATTTGTGGTAGTGTCATTTGATATTTTCATACGTTTTGTTTATAGTATCTTGTATTATTATCCTACCAATCTGGAGCTTTACGCTGTACGTACTCTGCACATGGCGGGGTAGGCAAAAGGAACTTGGGAACCTAGTGTTAAGATTCTTCGTTCCTCACTTTCCGTCTAATTCCAGGCATTGCCTGTTGATTAGTGGAACTGAATGCCGCTTTTGCCTTTTTACAGAAGCAAAGAAATGAACATTTTTATTACTCGAGGAAATGAAATATATAATTTTTATATTTCATTTCCTAGAGTGTGGTTCGAACCCGCAACGTATAGCGCATGCATTCTCATGCTTGTGCTTTTGCACTACGATAGCCCTGTAAAATAATAACAATTAAAGAAATCTAATGAAAACTGTAAATACCTTGGGTATTTTAGTGGATCGATAGAAATTTGATGTTCAAAAAATGAAACATATATCCAATTTTGATTATAATTTAAGTTTGGTTTTGAACCTACTTTTTCTGAGTCTAAAATTATTAATTTGTAATAGTTGTAAGCTTTTCATTTGGTATTAAGTATGCCGTGGGGCCGGGAGCGCGGCCGTGTTGGTACCGCAGTATTACGCAACCGCTCGATAGTGTGCTTCAGGACGGCCGGCTTCTTGCGACGGGAACCTAACTTTGATTGCTGTATGGAAATATTGTTTTACCCCCCTTTTTTATGTAATGGGAGTCCCATTTTATATATTTTCTGTAGTAGAATGCTTTTGTTGGTTTTAATATTATTATGTTGTTTATGAGTAGATGAATTAAGTACGGTTCAGTAAAATAGTTGCTTTATCTCAAGTTACTCGTTGATCATTATTTCTATATAAATTTAAAGTAGTTTAAACAACTCTGCTAAGACCCAGTAATCTCTTTAGACATATATATTGTACCACTTCTAACACTTTAGGTAATTATTTATCGCTAGCACCCCACACGTGGCTTTACACGCTTAAAATTATTCTTTTACTAGAGGTAAATTGTACAAAATGTATATAATTTGACGATGTGTTAATCCGATGTAGAAACTATATTTCTGTAAAGTTTTATCTCAATTCTTTCAGTACATTTTGCGTGAAAGTGAACACACATCGACCCTATTTATACTATTAGTAGGATTTCTTACGATATGACGGTAGGTTTTATTTATATTAGCTTCACGCTGAAACACGCATATAGCGAATTAAGTAGAGGGTCCAATTATGGAGATATTTCCGTGTTGAGTTGCAGTGCTTAACTCCGCGCTTTGTCTACGAGAGCAAGCAAATGAAAGCAATTCACACATATACTATTTTAGTTACACTAACAACCATCACGCTTTACACTAGACTATCTTATTGTCTCTATTGAAATAAATATTATTATATACAAAAAAATATTTGTAATTGTTTTAAATTGCGTTTTATTCGTATTTGTTATTAAAAAATTTAGAGGAGCGTAATTGTCTTAATGGTGGTGAATCGTATTAAAACTAGACTCCCATGTTGAAAAGCGTGAAATTAAAATATGGTAAAAATAGATCGTAAAAGCTTATTGTAAGTAACAAATATATATTCAGCTCGCGCAGGTACTCCGCTAGGTACGGCGGCGAGTGGCGCAGTGTTACGCAACTCTGCTACTATGTACCAGTAGGTTTGTATGGAAACGTGTTTTTTCCGCCACTGCCTGTTAGAAAAGTGTCTGTAAGACGAGATAAATGTGAGTTCCATTCCTGCGATTGGTTATATGGTTTAACCATTCAGTTTTATAAGTTACATTTGAAGTGGAACGTTACTTCATTTTTTAATTTTCTTTACACTTATTGACATATTTACACTTATGGATTTTTTTTATTTTATTTACACTTATGGAATTTGGTTGAAAGAATTACTCCGTCTCTACCTAAGTTTTAAATGCACATATGTTTCACTCTGTACCCCGCACATAGCGGGAGAGAGGGAACCTGTGAACCCAGTGTTACAGCACTAGGTTTCTGTTAAGTTACTGTTGTTCTCCACTTTTCGCTCCAAGCATTGTGTGTTAAGTAGCGGAACTCAACGCCGCGCTTTGCCTCGTTACCAGAGTGAGAAGATGAAAATATTAAGTATTTCATTGCTTCGAGTGGGAATCGAACCCACAACATGCCGCGTTTGCAACGGCACGCTTGGGCCCGCGCGCCACGGCCCAAGCATCCACGGCATGTATTTTCATGTATGTCTTAAAGAATATTATATACTTTGGTGTATTCCGAGTTGGTTGGAATCTATACTCTATAGTAATATTATGAAGGTGAAGAGTTTCTTTGATTATACGCACTGATCTCAGGAACTTGCAGGAGGGTTACATGACATCTCGTTAGTCGTTTACGATCTCAGTCCGAGTCAATGTCGTACATAACTCTCATTTATTTTTATTGGTCTTCACAAGATAACACATTTATTAGGAAATAAAATACACTAAAAAATGAAACTTAAAGTTATAACAAGCGTATAAGTTTGACTACAGCTAAAATAGAATGATAAGTTCTAAACATATAACAATTGGTCAGACCGCTTGGAGAGTTTCCGAGAGGTGCGGGTTTAAACTTTGCTGCGTTATATTTTTATGTTTTCTGAACATTTAAAGTAGTTAAAAATAAAAGTTATATTACAACAGACAAAATTAACCGTACCTGTAATCTTTTTAAATTGACGTAATGGTAAAATTATAAAAAATAACATGAAACTTAAGAGAACAAATCTTTGAAACTCAAAAAGTAGTGTTTTTGATAAAGTTAACAGATAAAGTAATCGAATGTTTCTCTTGTAGAATTCCATTTCCCTGGAATATATAACTATAATAAGCTTAGCGCACTTAATATTTACTTCTCTGTACTTTCTCTCCTTTTTCCTGATTAAAGTTTTAAAACAATTGATCGTATTGTTAGCTCTAATGACAACATTTTGTTTCAGTTACGTTTACCCAAACATGGACGAGTTGGCCAACCAGTTGAACTTCGTGTTGGTACACTTCGGCATCAAGAACTTCATTGGTTTCGGTGTCGGCGTCGGAGCCAACATCCTCGCTAGATTCGCTCTCAGCAACCCGGAGAAGGTATGTTTATTATCTAATTACATGACTCTAAAACGTAATACTCAGACTTAGGTACTCTGACTTATAAATAGATTGCGGCTTACAATACAACGTTCGAAAAAGATAACGCTAAGTTTGACAGCTTGGCTATATGCAATGTTTTAAATATTGAATAGACAAAGAAGTCAAAAAATGTTAGCATCAGATTCCCTTTGACGTCCGTGGCGGAGGAATAGGAGGAGCACAAAACACAAGCGTGCTACTGTAAACGGTTTAGAATGAGATTTGTAAACGCGTCGGAAAGCCTCTAGAAAAAATAAAATATTTCATATTTTGAGTGACTGTAATCGATAGGTTGTAGGATCGATGCCCACTTGAGGAAATGAAATATTTAATATTTTGAAAGTAAATATTTATTTACACTGGTAACAAGGCAAGGCGCGTTGTTGAGTTTGGCCACTCAACACGCCATGTTTTAAATTCGGCGGAAAGTGAGGAATGGAAGTATAGTAATGGAAACGGAGTGTCTTAGCAGTGTGATCCCGAATTGCCTATGCCTACCACGTATTCAGAGTGAAATTAAAAGAAGGCTAGTTTTGCTTATCAGTACGGGAAGGTGAGATACGAGCTTGCATTTCCAATAATCTACATTAATCAGTGATAACAGGTAGACTGAACTAACACACGTCTGACAGCCGATACAATTGTTGAATCTGTGTAACGCCATCAATATTGTAATTGCCTGGTTAACTGTACTGTGTAGTGTGTACTATATTTGGACTATATTTGATTGTAGCTTGTATTAATTGATGAAACAAATATATGCTGTAGAGATCTTCGTGGCACAGGGAGACCACGGTGACTGCTAGTGCAGTGGATTTTCGTTCAATATCCGTTGAGGATAATGATTATAAATAATTTCTTGGGTGAAACCTCTCAACATAACTTTTAAAACACAAAAGCCTTTTTACGTTCTCGGACGTTTTTTGGATTCCTATCGTTATTGTCCTTATTTATTTGATTGTGATAAGAGAATCACGAACTCGATGCATTCGAGACAATTGATTGATTGCCTTAAGTTTAAGTCTATTTCTAGTATTAATGATATGTATCAACAATTCTGGTAAATTAACTAATATTTTTCTTAACATGCATGACGTTTTAAAAAGATGATTTTAAAATGTCGTGATGATTGTGTTGAGATGCAACTGTCAATCTATTAATTTGTTTAAGGTTTTGTATAAAGCAATATACAAAACAGGTTTAGATTATATATAGATAGCGCGAATATTTCATTTCTTTAAGATATATCTATAAACTCAGTTATGCTAAACGGCCGTTCCAAAAAATTAATCTTCCAAGCAATTACGACTACGACTGTAGGGCCTCCCTGCCTACAATAGGAAACGAATTATCACATAAAGACCTTTAGAATGACGAATATTTGTTCAAACAAATTGTGCTCGTTAACCCGAAGAGGCTTGGCACTGAGATGCAGTAAACTTACCAACTACTGCCAAATAAGAAATGTCTGCATTTCCTTAACAACTTACGTCGTCAGGAAAATTTTGTACTCATTCTAAGAAATATGAGATTATAATTATGTATCCTTACTGCTACATAAATTCGACTGAAAGTGAACAACGGGAAGTCCCTTAATGGGAATGGAATGTCTTAGCACTAGGTTCCCAAGTCCCCTCAGCCTGTGACCCTGCCATGCACAAAATACAGCATAAAGCTGTGTAAAAAAATATACTCCTGTTGTTTGTAGAACGGTACGTTGTAATCTTTTTGGACACTTTTTCTCCTCTTTAAATTTATCAAGAATTAATTTATACGACGACGATATATAGACGATAATAACCAAGATGGACAGTCCCATATCCATATTAATTCCGCATAAGAACATCACTAGAAGAGAGAAAAATAACTTATTCCTAGGAGTGGACATCGAACCAGTGATTTTGAATTTTCAATGTGTTTTGAAGTGTTATTTGTCGAGTCAAAGTAATATTTAATTGAAATTTGGTTACTCGTAGCGCCATCTCTGTTGAAAGTGCAATAATGTGCATCTTGCAGTTCGTCGACAACTTCACTATGTTTCGAAACTAAACTTTTGCTCAAAGTTATTTCCTTGTCTTAACGCTATTTTAACTGATAAATCCTTAATTTTCGACTCGCTGACGCTTTAGTGAGGAACTGAAGCGTTGACTTGGCTTTTGTTCCTTCTATATTAATACTATTGAGCTGATTTTTATTTGGTTGAAAATTTATTTTTGATTTACATAATGAGTTAAAGCCTGTCATGTTGCAGCGGCACAAGCGTGCGGCAGTTAACGCGACAGGTTGTGGATTCGATCTTAACTAAAGGAAATAAAATATTTAATATAACTCGACAAAAAATAGTAAATATCTAATGTGTACGGAATGTCTGCACACTAGGTTACCAAAATCCTTGCTATGTGCTGGATACACTCACAATTTTTTCCGAGATATTGCTAGTTGAATGGCGACTTTAAAAAAATCATTCCACTGTGAGTTGAATCCATAACGATCGTGTTTTCTGTCTATCGCTGCAGGATTTAACTATACAAGCAATATTGTGACATGCTTGCAGATATGAAGCAAAGTCGATTAGTGATTATGTTTCAGGCTCCCCCGTCCACATACGAGGTGAAGGTCTTTCGCTAATAGTTAGGATTACAGGGAGATCGTCGTCCACAAGAGCCAGATAGTGTCCTTTATGTTAATATTATATCGTCGGGTTACAGAGTAAAGAGTAAGCTTACTAACAACAGCCTATCAAGCAAATGAATAAACATATATTATCAAAAATAAATAATTAAAAAATACACAATTATATTCTCTTTATGAAATAAAATACAAGTTGATTTTTGATTTTTGATTTTTTTTCACTTTCACACTCTAAGCCATCTTTATGTGTAGTCATTAACACTAGTGTCAGATCACTCTCCTTTTATTTTCTTTAATTTTAAGGTTATTCTCCCGAGTGGCGCTCGAACTCATTAATCCTATATAAATTGTATCTTATAATATATTATAGCCTCCTCTTCTTCCTTTTCTTAAACTTACATATTACAGGCTTACGGTTTTCCATTATAGCAAAATACTTAGAAGGAATCTAGGTTTAAAACATTATATTTCCCACTGCCAATTTTTGAGAGTAGCGAAATTAAACGCTGAGCTTTGTACTTCAAATATATACATACAACAGGTTCACAGTTGCAGGCCCCCCACACTACGCCGAAAAGGACTCGCGTCAATTTATCAACCAAATTTAAAAATGCTTGTTTTCATTTTTGGAATTAGTTCTATGGGTAATTTCTCTTCCGACAGGTGGACGCCTTGACCCTGATCAACTGCTCGTCCAGTCAGTCCGGCTGGATCGAGTGGGCCTCGCACAAGATGAGCTCGCGCTCCCTGCGCTCCCGCGGGATGACCCCCGCCGCCGTCGATTACTTGATGTGGTATCACTTTGGACGCGTAAGTATCTGACGCTGGACTGGTCATATTTGGGCTAAAGCGATTTTAATTTTTTTAATTCTAAGTGATTACTTGAAGTTGCTATTGCGATTTTTTGTATAAATTATTATTTTATATATGTCTATACCACGATACTTTAAAGTCCACTAAAGTAAAGTAAATAAATATATCGATCACTGAGCTGGTGGTGACTGCTACTCGCCTTGCGACATTTGTATGCTATATACCTGCATCTGCAGTGGCACTCGGAGCGAACCGCGAATGTATATTCGATGCAAATTGCTTTTTTGGCCGCAGATTTGATCGGGAACTGAAATAGCGTTTCTTTGTTGGATAATATTGTATTATCCTATATTATTTAGTGCATGAAAAAAGGTTTTTAAATATGTATTGTTCTTATACCACCTTGGATCAAAAATGTTTGGTGCGAATTATAGAACGGCCATAATTGTATGTATAATTGTATTGAGAAGTTATATTATTTATAATTGATTCTGTATCGTTGCATTCGAAAGTACAGTATATTGTTGTAAGTGCACTATATTGTCGTTTAATCATTTCTGCTAGTCTTAGTCCAGCTAGACGCTATATAGTATAAAAGCAACAGAGTGTTCTTGCGCAGTGCCCGGAAGAGCGCAACCCGGACCTGGCCCAAATGTACCGAACTTACTTCCGCCGGCACGTGAACCCGGGGAACCTGGCCATGCTCATCGAGAGCTACGCCCGCCGCAGCGACCTCGGCATCGCGCGCGACGGCGCCACCCTCCGCGCGCCCGTCCTCAACCTGACGGCCGCGCTGTCCCCGCACGTGGACCAGACCGTGGCTCTCAACGCTCGCCTCTGCCCATCTAATTCTACTTGGATGAAGGTACGTGGAATTTATTTTAGAACCTAAGGTTGTGGGTGCGATTTAATATTGTCAAGTTATCCTTTGAGGCTTTATTGGAATCTCAGAATTTGCATTTGCTGCTGATGGTTATAAGGTCAAACTCTACTCTGGAATATGTTCATATTTAAATTAAACTCATATTCTTGGTAGACGAGACCCACAACCTGTCGTTTACAGCCACAGCTTGTGCCGCTGCGCCACGACACCGACGACGAGGCCTAAATTAGTTGTCAGAGTCCACGCGTAAACTGGATATTGCGCGCAGCGCGTTGTTCGAAAACATCATCTTTGTTATATTTTTGTACTACACTAGAAACCTAGACACAACGCGTTTACAGTATAAAAATTTAGAGAACGTAGCGAGGTTTGAACCCTCTCTTATATGTAAACTATTACAATACATGGCCCCAGTTCGGTAAATACAAGCTGTGTTTAATAAAGCTGATCGGCAGAAGTTTTAAGGGTATCAGGTAATGTTAGAGATTCTGGTAGTTTAGAATTTAGGTATGAATTTCCTAGTAATTGTACGCGCGATCTCTGACCGCCGTCCCACTCTACGTCTAGTTAGGTATAGTTTGATTTTAATTGAAATCAAGCGACTGCCGAATACAATATCTGTGATATACCCTCCCTGGATATAGGCTAACTCAATTACTAACTAAGGATAATGATCTCAATAGACCGTTGGATTATATTGTGTTGTGTACAGACAATAAATGCTTCATTCTACATCCTGTAGTTATTGTACATGGAAGGGTAGACAGAGGAAACTGGGAACCTTGTGTTTACACACAGTTCCACTCCCTTCTTTCAGTGTAGGTTCATGGCGAGTGACCAATCGTAATGCCGCGCTTTGCCTCGTGACCAGAGACAGGATAAGAAAATATCAAATATTTCATTTCCTAAACTAAGAATCGTGTTCCGTACTATGTATCTGTACCAAATTGGAGCTACCTGTAGCACTCGCAGCACTATCATTTATATGTTAAAATGGATAAAAATTTCGTAGCAATTAACTAAATATTTTAATTTGACGTATCTATTTAATATTTTAACTGATTTAAATAAAACAGGAATGTTGCCAAAATATACAAACAAACAGACAATAATTTTAAGTCATTATTGTGAGCCCTATGAAATTAATGAATGTCTTATATGACATATTTTTTAAATATATCTCCTTGTACAGACAATGATCAGTCACAGCTTTATTATAAGTATAGTTGATTCATAAGTGATTGTCGCAGTCGAAATATTTATAAATCAATTGAACTATTGCAACTTCATAATAGTACTAAAACAGTATTAAGTAACTCAAATATAATTATTGAAGTAGTGGGAAACTACTTATAAATTACTATAGATGAATGTTTCCTCTTTCAAAGGTTTTTACAACTTTATAATAAATCATCGATCTGTTTAGATGTAAAACGAGTGTATAGATCCTCTCCTCTCAAGTATTGACGTGGTGGGCTGTTCCAGATCTCCGACGCCGCCATGGTGCTGGAGGAGCAGCCGGGGAAAGTGTCCGAGGCGTTCCGCCTGTTCCTGCAGGGCGAGGGATACGGTGAGTGTGTACACTATAGCGGACGTAGTGACGTCGCCTTGGACTTGGGACATCTAAATAAACCTCAAAACTAAAAATTATCTATAAGATATAGGTTGGACTTTATTATGCGATATTTTTATTTTACATTGATTTGACAACAAAAAAGAAAGTAACATTTATATACAGTAAAACAGTGGTTTAACCAATTGATAAGAAAAGGCAGAATAATATTTATTTTGAAAACGTATAAAAATTTAAACGTAGCGGGATTTGAACCCATGCCTCTTGGAATCCGCCCAAGCGCTCAGCCACTATGGAGAACGTATGGCTTAGTGGTTGAAATCCCGCAACATTGTATTTTTAATACGTTTCCAAAATAAGTATTTTTCTTTCCTAAGCTGAGTGTGGTTTTACACTTTAAAAACAAAGGCAGACCAAAAATTAAATATATATATTTTTTCAATATTAAACAAGAAATGACTTCAATCATTTCAGTATGTAGACTTAGTAAAATATTGATAGATAATTATCATACGTCGTATGATTAATGTAATTCTTGATTTTTGCATTCAAGGATCGTACGTAAACTCTGCATGGCCATAGAGCTCCATTGCCGACATCTCTCATCCGTTTAGTACTCGTACATGTACGTGTGTCGTCTTAGTAGACATATCGTTTTATATTTTAGTGAAAATAATTTTAAATTCA
Source organism: Eueides tales michaeli (assembly GCA_018249855.1). Lineage (NCBI taxonomy): Eukaryota > Metazoa > Arthropoda > Insecta > Lepidoptera > Nymphalidae > Eueides > Eueides tales. Next base: position 13,456 of record DWMZ01001147.1, read on the forward strand.
TCATTTCATTTCAGTTATTAATGTTTAGGTTTCAACATTTAAATCAGTTTTATTAACGATTGTCGATTACGAAAGTCAGTTATGTCAGTACTTCAGTATACATAATATGTTTTTATATAAAAAATATTTTAAATTAAGTAAGTTACGTTCGTATCACTTGCCTTGCCTCAATCAACATTTGGTAAAGTTAAAAATCAATATCTGGTAAAACCTTACCTGTTACTGCACAAAGACACAACTGTCTAAAGAATGCAATATAATATATTTTTTACCGCTTATTAAGTAAGATGGTTATTATATGATGTATGAAGACATTTATATATATATATATATATATATATATATATATATATATATATATATATATATAAATATATATATATATAAATTAAATAATAATCTTAGAGTCCTTAAAGTGGGTAATGATCATCTTAGTGAATGAGCTCACTGCGTTAGCAATATAACAAGGGCTTTTTTCCACTGTGCTGTTTGAGCTGGACATCTCTTTACATGGTATGTAATAGAAGGCCGTGCTGTATGTTAGCAGTATGTATGTATGCACTGCAGTAGGTCTGCTCGGTACACGTCGCTAGCTTTCAATGTTTTCTGAAGTTTGATTTCTTGCTAAAATATGGTTTTGTATCTTCATTTGTATAAGAAATTGGTTTTTCTTTAAGAAAAAAGAACTTTATTAATTGTGAATTTAAAAGTATTGTACGAATACCAAGCAGGTACGTTAAGAAGCGTATTATGCAAATGCAGTAAGCAAACGTGTGAATGTCAATAAAAAATCAAAATAAATATTTTTCTAAGCATTTTAAGTAAATTTAGTAATAAATGCTGTGCACTACACTACATTCATACACTTGTTACAAAAAAAATACACTTAATAGTTTCATTCCGTACATTATTGTACATTCATGTGACAATGATTCTTCAAGACATTGTTAAATATTTATTTGGAGCTAAATTTTGTAGAGAAACAAATTCTCTTTGGTTTTTTTAATATAACGCTATTTTACAATTAATATTATTTTTAAATGTCCTTAAAGTAAAGGATTTCTGTAATTTCATTTTAAATTTCTATTTTTCAAGAGCTGACTTCACAGCCTTTGCACATTTTCTTAAATTTTAAAAGACATTTAGAAGTGATATCGTCGTTACATTCTATGCTCGTTTATATTGCGTTTACTATCCATTTTATATTTATTCATACAAAATTGTGTGCAAATTAACTTAATATAGTAATGTAAAAAGAAATATATTATTATAAAAAACTAAATAAATAAAGGTATTGTTAATATGCACGCAACGCAGCTAGCAATAATGTTGCCAGGATATTCAAATGTCCTTCAATTTAAACACTTTCTAAATACTAAGTCAGATGAAAAATTTAGTGACACAAATATCCACCTCGATATTACTGGAGAGCTTGAGATAATCTCTAAAGAGGCTAGACCAATAGAATATCCTGGTGAACGCACCCGAGCAGTAGCTGAGCATGACATTGTTTTATTTACTACAATATAGCTGTGTTGGCCCTGCACAAAATATCGGGCTCGACCAGTAGGCCCGGCTCGGTCGCGTCGCTCGCGTCTGTCGCTATCCAGTAGTCCTGCTCAGTAAGTTTATTATTTACTCTTTTGTTTTTTTTTGTGCTGAATGAACACGTTATTATTTAATGGGAAATTCATATATAGAGCTGATGTCCATCCAACTGATTAATCAATCTCTGAATGCAAACCTTCAGAGTTACGCAAAAAGTGGTGGACGGAAGTATGATGAGAACACTTGTTTCTCAAAGTACGATTCCAGGTTCCCTCTGCCTGCCTTGCTTTGTTCGGGACGCAGCGTGAAGTAAGTAGTATGTCTTAAGGTTAATGTTAATGTAATGACGTGTTCATTTGCCTCGTACTTGTAATGTTTTTGTTTGCTTTACTTTTGCTTAGGTTTTATTTTGTGTATTTCTTTTCTAACATTTACTTCCCTAAAAGGTACTAAATGTGATATTCATATATTTTATTATTTCCTCATCAATCTCCATATATTTATTGGCCGCTAAACTAATTTAAAACAAAAAATATTAACTGCAAGAATCGTAACAAATATAAAAAATAATAAAAACTATGAAATTAGTATATTTTTTAGAATTGTAACATTAATTTACAATTTTAATACAAATATATGTAAAATAAATTGTCATGCCTTGTTTAACAAAATACCACAGAGTCATCATCGTGGGCTAATTATGGGAAAAAATGCCTGACTATGATTGTCTCTCACAGTTTTCATGTTCCTTCTCTATATATGTTTTAGTTCCACAAATATCGTACGTAAAAATATTACACAATATTATTATAAAACTTGACCAAGAAAAGGAGAATAATTTTGTTTTTAAATATTTTAACCTCACAACTATTGCGCTTGTCATTTATTCACGAAATATGTTGAAAAACAATTAAATATATATAATGTTGAAATTATTATGTTTTCTAATGATAAAGTCACTTTAAAGAAAAATAATATACCTATTGTATAATTCATCGTAATTCATTGGTTGTTTTGTATATACAAGTCATTGCTACGTCATTTACTCCGACTGTATCTACCTATATATGTCTGACTTCCATCAGCTACACTCTAATTATACCTTCAAAGTATGTCATGTTATAGAACTAACCAAAACTTACAAATTACTCAAATTGTATACTTTTAAAATGCTCTTTTATTCGAAACTTAAAATTATTTCTGTAGAGTGTATCTTCCTAACATCTTATACTTAATGAAGTAGATATACTAAAAGTTGAATTTATTGAAGATTATACAATTTTAGCAGTGGCCTAGTTCTAATAAAATTGTTCTCATTAATTATGTGAAATATCTTCGCATTCAACTTGTTTATAAAATTAAAAGGCATCCTTCTTTCAATCTGCATAAAAGAGCACTTTAAGAGGCAACTATCTAATGTTTACTGAATAAAGATGGCTAGCGGCAGCGTTAAAGTATTTGTATGTCATTTTGATATAAACTACCTAAATGTATATATTTTGAGACTACAAACAAGTATCTTCCCGCTAGTAGCCTCGTGTCTCGAAACTATGTATACAGCATGTTAATATCGTAATAATGCATGTATATCAACAATCGAATCTACCGTCTGGTCCGCATTTACCATACAAGTACTTTACCACTTACCGCTTTTGCAAATCGACGTGTGGTAAACTCGATTTACCGCTCGTTGATTTGCTAGTGCCGCGCGTAACGTCCGCCGGTGTTGACCCGCAGTGGCGCCTCTGTCGCCCACAAAGATAGTGCTGTTCCGCCGTCTGTCGGACGCGCGCCGCCCGTGCCGCCACTCGCCCGTCATCCGCATCACGGAGAATCCCATATCTGAGGCGGTGGTCTGTTAGACCGCCTCGCCCAGCTCCCGCCGCTTCAGTGCTAACTCCGCACACCCGCGCCACGCATCGATGTCTCCTTTGGATGTATTAGTTGATAGCGATATTTAATATGTGTACGTATCGGTAGTGATTACGATTATCATGTTACTGTAAGGTTAGTGTTCAGTTTAGAACGTCCCACCCCACCACCACCACTACCACCACCTCCCTCCCCACACACACACACACACACCTGACATGGAGTTAGCAACTATATCTGTAGGACCCCGCCTTCCACCCGCACCGGCTCGCGCTCGCCGACACTGACACTGCACGTACGCGTGTTCATAAACAGATCGTCTTACTGTAATATTCTATTCTATTCTATTCTATACTAAATTGTACTTTGTTATACAGTATGTATGCTCTGTCTTTACCAAGTTTTCTAAAGTGCATTTATTTTGGAAAGGTTTACTTCATATACATACATAAACATACATACATATGTTGTATGTATATGTATATATATATATACATATACAAACAACATATGTATATATATATATATATATATATATATATATATATATATATATATATATATATATATATATATATATATATATATATATATATAAATATATATAT
>DWMZ01001148.1:0-17481 GCA_018249855.1 Eueides tales michaeli
AGTGGCTAAACTGATTAGTGATTTGTCTACTTTTAAGTAGGGATTAAAAGTACTAAAATATAATTATTTCTTTAAGTAGGTAGCGAATCCACAAAACTATCGTGTTTATAATCACGATCCTAATGGGGCATGACTACTTCGACAATATCCTTACATTATGACTCTCCCTCTCTCTCAGCTTCAGCTTGGACACGTAGTAGTAAGACGCTTCCATCCTCTACTTCCCGATTTGAGGCAGTGCTTATTGAGTGGAATTCGGATTAATAAATACCGCGCTTTGCATTGTTACCAATATACTTGAAACTTTAAATATTTAATTTTAAAATATTAAATATTTCATATCATTTACTGTTAAATTCTTGTGCCTCTGCGCCACGACAGACAAAAACTTTTAAATATTACAAAATAAAGTCACAGTCAAGATCTAGTATAAAAACTATATTCATAGTATAGTATAGTTTACCAAGCAATGGCAATTGACTATTCATGGAGCTACCTTAGTTCGATATTGCGTAATCAACAAATTCGCGAACCTCGAGCTTTAGCTATTTGTGCTGTTTGATTTATGAACATTCTAAAATGTTATATAAAAGGTAATAATATTTTATAGAGTCATGTTAGCGTTTTTCTTTCAATAAAAAAAACCTGGTTAGAATAGGAATGGTGTGCAGAATAGTGGAACAAGATGGTTCTGGTTCGAATCCAGAATAATTAAATAATTGTGAAAATAGGGTCATTTTGGTTGCCTCTCTCGTCCGTGTTCATAAATTAATTCTTTATACGTTTGTTTTCGATACAGTCCCTCTCGTATGTTTCAATTGTACGTGCGTTTAAACCCGCGAAATACTCATAGAAACTACATACTTCACATGTACACTGGTATATAAATAAAGCGTTGATTTCCGCTACTTAACAAGCCTTTGCCACAAATTCAAGCAGAAAGAATTTAATTGATATTTGCATGCTATATAATATTAAACGTTATACAAAAAATATAGGCAACATGATACCTAGCATTTTGCCAAAATTTTCTAAGAACATTATTATAATACAGTGCTGAAAAAACTAAAAAGAAAAATTGATTATGGATTCAATAAACTTATCTAAATTAAGACTTATTTATCGTTAATAAGAGCTAAAATTAAGATTTAATCCTTATTAATTTCATTGTTTCAGAGTACCGTCATTATTTATATTGCACCGTACATCAAATTTACAATAATTTTCAGTTAACAAGCATATATAAATTCACTGTCACATTAAAACCGTTAAAGTAATGTAAATCGGCGTCCTAACAATAAAAGATCAGTAGAGGGTATATAATAAATTTCTTACACCTGCGATCGAATCTCGTTAACATCGTAAAACGGGGTGAACGAACGTGTCGATATGTATTCAATTTGGTATATTAACATTGATTTATAATTGAAAAATTATTTATTTTAAATTTTCTTTTTATAAATTATGTTAAAATGTAGAAAAATATTTATCATTATTGAGTTGCTTATAGACCAGAGCTTAACCTTACACACTAAATTCCCCTAATTCCCCTAATTAATGATAATGAATGATAATTCTTCTCCCAACAATTCTTATAATTCTTACTCTAATTTATAGTTTTTCCAATAGTAATAACGGTATAGATTCAGCTTAATAATCATCTATAAACTTAAATTATATGTTAAGACTAAAAAGTTTGTTAAATTAAAAAAGTCACGAATATCATAACGTGGGGTCATTATGACTCACACTTAATTTTGCTCGATAAAGCTGTTATTATTTAATATTACAAAATATTTTGCTAAATTATATTCTTAAACGTTCTTAATGTTTATAATAATATCGTGAAATATATATTTTTATGTTATTAAAAAATAAGCTAAAATTAAAATTCTTTTAAATATTGCAACTTAAATCGAGTATTCCTTTTTTAAAGCAAAATCCTTTATCTTATCACTCATTGTTATTTTTAACAATTTCAATAAAAGCAAAACACTATTTTTTTTTCTTTTTCAAGGAATCCTAATTATATTAAAATTATACATAAGAATATCAAATAATAATTTGTGAGCTCTCACATAATTTGCGGCTCAGGTTGTAAGTTTTAATTCTTTTCTCCCATTAGTATTTCTGCTAATTCAGTACTCTTTCATAGATACCTGTGCGTTAAGAAGCTTTTGCAGAATACATGGTGTCCTAAATGTAAATTACAAACAAATTAAAGAGTATTTGTATAATGATAATGAATGCTAATTCTTCTTCCAACAATTCTTATAATTCTTACACTAATTTATAGTTATTCCAATAGTAATAACGGAATAGATTCAGCTTAATAATCATCTATAAACTTAAATTATATGTTAAAAGTAAAAAGTTTGTTAAATTAAAAATGTCACGAATATCATAACGTGGGGTCATTATTACTCACGGTAGTATTTTTTATGGGTTTAACAAAGGTTACCCGTCATAAAAGTACATATTTTGGGACCTCTAGTGATAAATATCAGAGTTGATTCAAAAAATGATGGGATAAATATATCGCAATACCGTTTTGTGAGTGAGTCATTCTGACTTACGGTATATGTCTAGGGTTAAGCTACTAGCTAAGTATGAAAGCTGACATTAGGCATAGTAGAGATAATTATCGCTAAGATCCTACATGCACAAAGTAAACTTTGTAGGATTTTTTAATTAGAAGGCACTAACGTCAGATTTCCGAAAATAACAACGGTACGTAAAAGTAATTAAAATTCGATAAATAAAAAAAAAAACAAGTAATAAGTAAAATCTATAAACAAATATTCACTAGGAAAAGGCAAAATGTAATTCATATCACTAGTGACCAGTATTAATACGAAAGTTGTAACATCAATTAAAAAGAATAAAGTTTAAATGTTTTTGCAGCGTCTCTCAGTAGAACTTTTTCACGGTTGTAGCTTACGCTTACGTAGCTGTTCGCTGTTGTAGTAAATCATGCCTTTCAGTTTCGCCACTTAATACGAAATGCCTCAATGTTGGTGGGAGGTGGACTTAACACTAGGTTGCTAAATTCCCTCTGCATACCCTTCTACGTGCCGGATATAGTATAAAGTTAAAAAATACTTTTTAAATACAATGATTGTAGGTCCGAACCCTTACAGACCTATAAACTATAATGCCACTGTCAGTGTCCTCTTTATAAATACGTATAGCATTAAGCTCCACCATTCAATATTCATAGATTTTCTATCATTCAATATCCGAAATCGGACAGAAAACAGGTATCTTGTGGGATAAAGAGTAAAACAAAATCAAGGTATGACAAAATCAAACCACTTTTTTTACGACACGCTTTGCTGCGTTACTTGAGCAAAGATATGAAAATATTAAGTATTTAATTTCCTCGAGTGGGGACCGAACCACAACCGGTCACGTTTACTATTTTTTTTTTAAGAGTGGGTCCCAGGTGGTAGACAGTTTTCAACCTTCTTCTCTATTGAAATTAGGACGTTTTTGTATTTTATAGACTCTATCTATTTTCTCTAGCGAGTATGTGGAGTTTACCAAACCTGCTGTAATGGTTAGATTTGTTCGATGTATGCTCCGACACAGCTGACTTTCATATACGGTCATCGGAGATGTGTTCTTGCACCCTGACACCGATGCTTCTTCTTGTTTGACCTATACATGATAAGTCACAGCTATAATCAAGTTTGTAGTACCTCCACACTGATCTCAAGAATTGATTGACTATCTTGTTAGGCTTGAATATTATTTTAATAGAAGCTCTTCGTAAGATGTTACCGATCCTGTCTGTAACCCCTTTCACATTTGGAAAAAGTACCGGCTGCCTCTCTATTATGGGTGGCTTGTTGGTCTTTTGACAACGCTGGTAGGAAACTGGCAGCATGTTGTGATGAAGAGCAGTCTTCACTTGTCGAAGCTCGTCCCCTAGGTGTTCAGGGTCGCAGAGACGATGGGGTCTCTGAAACAAAGATTTGCCAACGGTAGACAACTGTGTAGTGTGGTGATGAGATTTACCACTAAGGTATCTGTTAGTGTACGTAGATAACATAGACCGTATCAGAGGACCAGATACAGTAAGCCCATTCTGCAAGAATTGTGGGCAGTACGCGAGGCAATTAAGAAATCGTTGGCGGTAGTTTGATATAAACAGTATGTCAAACGACAGACGAATGACACTTTAGTATATCCTTGATCACGGACTACTATAACGTCCCGTGTTCGAAACGTCGCGTTTCTTTGTAAATCAAACCCACCAGGCCGCGTTTATAGTCATACTATGCTCTTGCGCCACAACTGGCTCTTTAAGACGTGGAATGAAAAGCCCTTATTTATTCCCGTGGTTGTTGACATTTTCAGAAATTCTTTTTTACTTACCTAACCTATACTCTCTAACGTTCGATAAACATATCGAATTTCTACTTCCTAAGATAAGTAATTTCGTCTATAAAAGAGTTTTATATATTATTATTTTTATACATTACCATGGAAAAGCACAATATATTAATATCAAGAAATAAATAAACACCTAACTATCGAGCTATCGCCCATTCCGCCACTAATACTGACCAGTACATAGCATAACTGTGTCTAATATGTTCATAAATCCGACTTAATTACATTCTGCTTGAACCAAATTGCGCTGTTCACACTTGTCGGCTTGGACGCGAAATACATTACGCGGTTTTATATAATATGTATGTATTGGTTTATATATTCTATTTATATAGCAAAATAGTAGAAGCTTTCTTCGTGAGAACTTTTATGTTTCGTTCGAATTTTATATATGGATTTAAAATAATTTATTCGTTTTAAGATAGTACATACAATGTAAGCAAAATATTACGTATTTTGAGGTTTATATTTAAATTTACAAAATATTAATACTTTTATCGTAACATATTTAATTAAATATTTTTTTAAGGTCATCTGTATTCCACATATAGCAGGGGCGCTTAAGGTAAGTAAGTGTTAAAACCGTCCTTTCCTCACTTTTTGACTACTTTTGTAGATATTGATTAGTTCGATATTTATTCTCATCAGAACACAGAAATTACATCGTTTTTCCGAATGGCAATCGAGCCCACAACTGCTTAAAATCAGCTACACTAATACACCACAAAGATCCTAAATTCTAAAACAATAAACATTTAACATTTTCAATTCTTCAAAGTTAATATACTGCCTCTGTTTAATTTCCACAATATGCATTGTAATTTAAGTTACCAAATAGTCTTACTAACATAGCGTGTCCGCCCAACCTTATAATAATCAAAGCTTTGGCCTTAGAAAGATCTATCGTGACATTACTTTTTACTAAACTTGCTGACTGCCTAGGAAATAAACTAAAAGTTCGACAATGACACTGTATTGTACTTGGCTATGACCTAGATAGATATACTGTAAATAGATTTTAATAATTTTTTGTTTATTTTATAGTTGGTATTCATGATTTATAGAAGAAGATATATTATGGAATAGACATATCGTATGGTAAATATTCTGTAAAACGGAGCTCGGTACTTACTTTTAATCTGTCATCGTGTAATCTTAAGTAATAAGTCCATTTTCTGACGACATTGAGACATGGTAGGCACGGGAACTTGGGAACCTAGTGTTAAGACACTGATCTGTTGAGTGGCGGAACTCAACGCCGTGCTTTGCCTAGCTACCAGAGCAAAGAAATGAAAATATTAAATACATGTTTCATGCTTGTACCTATGCGCCACGACAGACCTTCTTGCAAATGTTTCTAATTATTGGCGGAAATTGGAGAACGGAGTGTCTTAACACTCACTGTCACAACAGCTGACGAAGAAACGCGATGTAATATAAATTATAAAACAAAATATTTTTTATAATATTTTATGGTCAAGATGGTTGGAGAAGACACACCGTATTCAAAATAAACAGATTATATATTTTTTATGATCAGAAAATATGAAATAAAAAATGTATTTAACTCCACATGCAAACGTGTGTGTCTGTGTCAGCATAACTCCTGAACGAACCGATATGAGCGCAGTTTTTTATCGAAAGCTTTGTTCATCGAGGTTCTTTCTTAATTCTTACATATATTTTATATTATATTAGAAGTTTGAAAATCTTGCCAAAATGAGATAGTCAATTCATGATTTAGAAGTTTTTACTAACATAGTGAAAAGGTCTGAAATTTACCAGCGCATTTTATTATCTTAGACTTTTATCTCGATATATCAAGTCAATCAGTAATGTATTTTCCAAACAATTTTTAAGACATTGCGCGTTAAAGCGTGTGAAATAGTGGTAAGTTAGTAGTAAGTCAAATCAGTGATATAAAAATAATACATTCCCTTTTGTAATGATTTGTTGTACATATATCTAACTGTCAAATACTGCTTACCATATTTATAGTACTTAGGCTTACATTTACTCGTAGTTATAATATTTTTCCCCACTGAATGACTGACAGACAATATATGGAAACTACTGGACTTAGAGAGTTAAAATTCAGCTTAGTTGGTTAGGGAGTGTTAATGGACAGGGTGCACTGAAAAAGGGAAGTAATTATGTGTGTATATATATATATATATATATATATATATATATATATATATATATATATATATATATATATATATATATATATATATATATATATATATATATATATATATATATATAGACTGTTGGTTCGATCCCCTCTCGAAGCAGTGTAACATTTAATTTGTTGAAATGAAATATTTAATATTTTCATTTTTTCGCTCTGATAACATGGCAAAGTGCGACGTTGTGTTACGCCAACTTTAAGCATGTTATGTCTTAAATTCGGCGGAAAGTCGAGAACAGAACGGAGTGTCTTATCACTAAGTTTCCAAGTTACTTTTACCTACCCGATCATGTGCAGGATACGGCTTGAAGCTAACAAAAAAACAACAAATGAAACATACAAATCGAATAATAAAAGATAAAAATAAATACAAGATATATTGCTTTTAGTATATTATTTCACTTATCACTAAGCGACAGGTAGTGATAGATGACCTTTCTAAAAATGACTGTGACATGTAACAAATGAAATGTACGTTATTATCTGATATCAAGAAAGTAATCTGATGTCGGGGCTTTTTTTGTGAAGATTATTAAGCATCTGGACTTAGGGAATGATGTTATGTTGAAAAATATATTTGGGTACTGAATTTCGATATACAGTGGTTATTTTATTTGACTCCTATCTCATGGCAGGGTCGACAGGCTTACGCTACTTACTGTACTCTGAAACGTTAGTGTTAAGACACTCCGTTGTCCTGTTCTCTACTTTTCGTCAAGTTTTAGGCATTGCATGTTAAGTTACGGCATTCAACGCCACTCCTTGCCTTAGAGCGAAGAAATGAAATATTAAATAGCAAATATTAAATATTTAATTTCAATGGAGATCGAACCCTCAACCTGTATTTATAGTCACACCCTTGAGCGTCGGCATGTCAGGCCTCTATTATAAATAAATAAATATAAAAAATTAAATACAACTTTTCAGTGAGAATCAAATCTATGACTACGAATATATCACAAATCCTGTGTCACTGCTCCATAATGGCTTCAAAAAATACTAATATTTTTCCTAATATTTAAGCGTCACGTAATAAGGGAAATAACAGAAAAATCAATTTTGAAACGTATCATTTTCCTCGTTCTTAAGATATGTTGAGATTTTCTTATCATTCCCAATTATGTAGAAAAACTGTTATATTAAATTTTTAATTATAACAGCATAAAGTTAAGATTTATTATTTGTAGAGCATTATAGACCTTTGGCATGAATGAAATGAGTCACATTCATGTCGAGTTCACTTTTTTGTATTTGAATTTCATGTTGATACTATTAGCTATAAAGTCTTATCCAGCAACACTGGGTTGTTAAGGAAGAGGATAGGTATGTGATATGTGGTAAATAAAACAAATAAATTAACAAATAATTAAGGCAATTAAACAGAACAATGTTTCAATCTAAACATACAGACAGTGGTTATAGGCTTAGCTCCGTCACATTATTTCAAATTTACGAGCAAAGCGGAGTACAGAGTGTATTAACACTAGGTTTCATCTGTCTACTAGAGAAAAAATTTTGAAGGCACAAAAAATATGAATATCTAGAAAAATAATACAAATGCACATTAACAATTCTGTACTCAATAATAAAAGATAGATGTAGCTAATCTCATCCTTGTGAGTGTGTTCAATTTAGCCGTCATTGGTCTCGCGTTAGTCACGACTGATCGGTTACAAGTTTGTATGCGTTGAGGAAAGATTACTTTGCATTCAGTTTCATATTAAATCTTTTCAAAAAATAAAATATATCATATTTTTAAGTTATTTAAAATGATCTCTTAAACTTATGAAAGAAGAATATTTTATTAGGAACAACAAATTTGCTATTTATTTCTTTTCTTAGTTTAGAATATCACTTATACACAGTATATTAATAATATTTAATAAACAACATTATTCATATCAATAACTCATACCAATTGCTAATACGCGACACGCAACGCCTACGCAATTATCATTGGGTAACAGAAATTTTGCAAAAATCTCCCAATGGAGATGCCAAACAATATAAATAAGTATTTTTAGTATGTTTTAAGTGTTATTCCACACTTAAACAAGAAAAATACTAAATTTCTTACCTAAGTGAGGAATAACACTTTAAAAATTGTAAAATTATTTAATAAATAGCATTCTCTTTTACCAAATGATAATTCTAATTATCTTTGGGTAGCGGAAATTTGTAAAAATCTCCCTACAGAGATGCTAACAACATAAATAAGTTGTAACAAGCGTATAAAAATTTCGACGGAGTTTGGTGACGACGGATGGCTTAGTGGTCAGAGCGCTTGAACGGTTTTCAAGAGGCGCAGGTTCAAATCCTGCTTCGTCCAAATTTTTATACGTGTTTAAATTTAGTATTTTTCTTTCCTAAGTGTGGAATAACACTATAAAAATAGTAAAAATATTTAATAAATAGCATTCTCTCTTGCCAAATGATAATTCTAATTATCTTTGGGTAGCGGAAATTTGTAAAAATCTCCCTACAGAAATGCTAACAACATAAATAAGTTGTAACAAGCGTATAAAAATTTCGACGGAGCTTGGTGACGACGGATGGCTTAGTGGTCAGAGCGCTTGAACAATTTTCAAGAGGCGCAGGTTAAAATCCTGCTTCGTCCAAATTTTTATACGTTTTTAAATTTAGTATTAATATAAAGAAGTTTCCACAAGCATATAAGAATTTCGACGTACCTAAATGATAACGTATGGCTTAGTTGTCCAGAGTACTTGGAAGGTTACCAAGAGATGCCGGTTCATATCCCTCTACATTCAAAGATTTCTACGTTTTCATAAAATGTAAACCCTCCGCACTACCAATACCATATTACCAATATTTGTACTTAAGCTTGCTGAACACGGGTTCAATTTGACAGTATTCAAAGATTAGGATCACTGTTTTAGATAATACTAATTTTAATTAAAGCTTTTGTCGGCATTAAAAAAGTTCTTCTCTCATCATGTCCTAAATGTGGAGTGCCTTATGGTTGGCGTTATGGTTATGGTTGGCGCCGTTGGCGGTAGTTTGATATAATAATTGTATCAACTGTCAGACGAATGCCACTTCAGTCTACCCGAGACCACGGACTACTGTAAAGTGTTCGAAACGTCGGGTTTCCAAAAATGTTTAAAACTCAATATACGCGATTAATCCGTTTAAAAGTGTTTCATTTAAAATGTGTAACAATCGCGAAAATCAAAGATACTATTATGTGAACCAGTACGACGGAAAACGCGAATAAAATACGCCGGTTAGAGTATCTAAAAACTAAACGTGCTAAATATTTAACATCAATAAATTTTCTAAAAAGGTGCCGCGATAATAATCTCATGCCACGCATGCATGGCTGTGTACAAATTGCGCCTAAAAATGACATCAAATTTTGCAAAAAGATACTCAATCAGGCAAGTAAAAAGTTATTATGTCAACTAATTAAAGAACACCGTTATGATTTAAATCGCTTTGACGAGCAAATAAAAGCCTTAAGCAATGATATCGGGACGTGTTTTTCAAAGACAGATTTCCATCAATGTGTAGATTTTACTGATAAACGCGCGCAACAAAAATATAGTGAATATAAAATTAGACAAATTCGTAAGTACAAAAATCTCGAATTAAAATCCCAACGGAAAAATAATAATGGCAACACCGTAACTTCTACACAGGCAACACAAACGTCAGTGTCAATCTGTCAAAACAAACTATAGATAATTCGACTATTGAGATACCTATTCGATAGCTTTGTCGATTTGAACGAAGCAGGATTTGAACCGATAATTTTAACGAATTGTCTTTGGGTAGTGGAAATTTGTAAAAATCTCCCTACAGAGATGCTAACAACATAAATTAGTTGTACCAAGCGTATCAAAATTTCGACGGAGCTAGATGAGAACGAATGACTTAGTTGGTCAGAGCGCTTGGACGGATGCCAAGAGGCGGGGGTTCAAATCCTGCTTCGTTCAAATTTTTATACGTTTCTAAATTTAGTAATATAGAAAATAGAAACCTATAACCTATTTTAGCTTCACGCTATATTCTATATGCGGAATATAGCGTGAAGCTAAAAAAACAATAATGACAGCACTAATTATAAGTAACAAAATTCAACGAAAATTTATTTTTATTCGGTTCAATTTAAAGTAACATTTTTATTTTCATGGACTTATCTCACTATAGAAATTAGTACATACATACAAACATATAAAAAAACTTTTAACAATTAATTAACTTTGCCAATGTAATGAATGAAAATATTTCTACACATTTAACGGCAAGCTGTGGAAATAAAAGCCACACAAGCACTTTCATAACCTAATCACATTAATTTTGGTCCAGCAGGACTCGATATTTACGAGAGCGAACAGCCTCGTAATAGGCCCTCGTATTTTAGCGAGTCATATAAATTTGTAATGACCGGCTTCGGGTTACATGTTGTTATATTTGAATTTTTGTTTGTTTCTTTTATAAAACAGATCAAGTCATCTTCGCGCTGTATTCTGCACATGACAGCGTAGGCAGAGGGAACTTGAAGTTGGGAACCTAGTGTTAAAACGAATGTATACGTTCCCAAGTTTCCACCAAATACGGGACATTGTGTGTTGAGTGGCGAAACTCAGCAGTGCGTGCTAAACGAAAATATTAAACTTTTAATTTTCTCGTGTGGGAATCGAACTTACATTCTGTTGCACGCTTGCGCCCAACAACAAGCCTCGGTTTTTTTACGTTTTAAAAATATAACCTTTGACGTTTTGTACGTAAAACAAAGAATATTAGTGATATATTGTTATTTTATCACATTTTCTTCAACAGGTACTGTGAGTTTGGAAGTAAAATACATCAATCATTGGTCCAGACCAAGCAAATTCAACATGTGTATACTTTGACAAAAAACTAAATACGTCTAAATCGAAATTGGAAGCTCAATATATAAAGCGATATCAACTAAGATATGAATAAATTTATTGTTAATAGTGAAATTAAAATGTGAACATTAGACATGTATAGTTTCCAAATTATACATAATAATAAATGTTGTAAATATAATATAAAAATAATGGTAAGTAGTTAACTTTTCCAGCTGTACGATGTATCCTTCACGTAGTAGTATAGCCAGAGGATACATAGGAACCTTGTCGTAACACATTCTGTTCCCATTAAGGTACTTCCGTTAAACAATTTTCGTCTATTTCTAGAGACACTGAGGGTTCAGTGTTGGAAATTAATGTCTTGCTTTACATCATTACCAGAACAAAAAATCTCCCTCTAAACGCTTCCTGGAGTGTAAATTGAACGCACAATCATGACTGGCTTCAAACAAATAAATAAATATATATATATTTTAAACTTCACGGTGTAGCCCGCACAAGGCAGGGTAGGCAGAGGGAACCCGGCAACCTATTGTTAAGACACTCCGTTCCACTTTAGTGGAAAGCGGAAAGTGGGGACTTTCCGCCGAATTTGAGGCACTACGTGTTGAGTGGAGGAACTAAACGCCACAAAGATAATAAATTTAAATAACAATAGTTAACAAATTACACATAAATATATGTTGATAACTATATACATATTTAATAATAACAATTATGAAACATTTCCAAATATAAAAATCAAAGCGGACGAATCAAACAATAGCTTAAAATCAGGATTGGGAATAAAAACATTTTTCTAACACACAATCAAAGGAATCGGTTGAAAATATAAGATTTTAACAAAAAACATAAAAAATTCAGTGTCAAAAATAAAAATGCCTCTCGCTCCCGTAACAATCCTTTGACAATCGCGTTAACAAGTTAAAAAATGTTTTTCCATAGTTGTGTTTCATAACTTTTAGATACTGAAATATTTTGGCGCTGCTTTTATCCTGGTTGGTTATTTTTTTTTTGTTTTGAAAAAATATGATAATTTCAAAAAAAAATTGTCGAAATATTCTTTTGTGAAACTCACGTATGGGTGGTAGAGGAAAGGTTTACAAGGAATATTGAGATTTCATTTATATATTGAGAATTATATTGTGTTGCTTAAATAATTATTTATTGCATTATATTATATATTCTTATATTTTATAGTAACAAGACAGAATTAAAACAGATAAATCTATAATTTGGGGGGAAAAAAGGGAATGGTGTGCATTTACATTAGATTTCCTCTATAGAACTTTGCTCCGTGTAGGAATGTATGGCCTGCAGTCTTTAAAATTATTAAGTAGAACAATAACGATCAGTAGTTTTTATACAAATTATATTTGTTTCTCATAACTATATACAGAACGCCTTGAGGAAGATTTTTGTCTAAATTTTCAATTGTTCAAAGTTTAGATACTGCCTTCAGTTTAATTTTCACAATATACATTGTAATTTAAGTTACCAAATCGTCTTACTAACATAGCGTGTCCGCCCAACCTTATAACAATCAAAGCTTTGGCCTTAGAAAGACCTATTTGTCTAGCAGTAAGCATAAGAAACGATAAAATGATAATGAATATGCAACTTTATAAAAAAAATTACAAATAATTACAATCTCCGTACATTCCCCGCTATTAATAGTATACTCGTAGAACATTAGGCAACAATCAGACGCCATCACAATAGCCTTTTCTATTAAATAAATAGAAACGATGCCATTCTACTTCACTACTTGAAAATTACACTGTGAAATTTTAAAACTATCCAAAGTAGTTCAAAAAACTGATGCTTTACATATAAATTGGAAAAACTATTATTGAAGTATAGTATATATATTATGAACATTTTATTCTTGAGTGATTACTTTTTGTGATAGAATAACATCTGATATATTTTTATTTAAATGATGTGAGTGAAATTAATATTATGATGTTCATCATCACATCTGTTTTTACGTCCATTGCTGGAGATAGGCCTTTTCTAAGGATTTTTACGACGATCGGTCCTGTGCTGCCCGCATAGTTATTTTAGTTAGTTATTACTTGATTACAAATATAAAATATTGTAATACGGTTGAATTAAGAGCCGTGAATGAGACCATACAACAACAAACAAATTTTCACTGCTCCAGTCCAATATTGCAAGTTATCTCATACGAAAGAAATCCAGTTGCTATACAATTTAGTTACCACTTGATAGGCAGCCACTATAAATTTACTTTATATATAAATATAATTGATTAATGATATTCTTCATAAGAAAATTATTTCATATTTTGTCTAAATATAAGAGATCATAGAATGTAAAAATATTTAAAGGTACATATTTAAATTTATACAATATTAATACTTTGAATGTTACATCAATTAATAAAATATTTTTTTAAGTTTTTCCTATATTTCTCAAATAGCTGGGGTGTTTAAAGTAAACTAAGGCCCTGCATTACTCGCTTTTAACCCAAATTTTAATATATTGATTTTTTCTTATAAAGATATATTCTCATGAGAGTACAGAAAAACTAAAAAAATCGTTTTTCCGAGTGGGAATCAAACCCACAACCGCTTTGAACAATTAAACCATCTACACTAGTATATAACGAAGACCGTAACTTCTACAACAATAAATATTTAAAATTTTCAATTGTTCAAAGTTTAGATACTGCCTTCAGTTTAATTTTCACAATATACATTGTAATTTAAGTTACCAAATCGTCTTACTAACATAGCGTGTCCGCCCAACCTTATAACAATCAAAGCTTTGGCCTTAGAAAGACCTATTGTGACATTACTTTAATATAGCTTTTTACTAAACTTGCTGACTGTCTAGGAAATAAACTAAAAATTCGACAATGAGACTGTATTGTACTTGGCTATGACCTAGATAGATATACTGTAAATATATTTTTTTGATTTTTTGTCTGTACGCAAAATATTTTATACTTGGTATTCATTATTTACAGTAGAAGTAATATTATAGAGAAGAAATACTGTATGGTAAACATTCTGGAGAACGCTCGGCGTTTAGCTTCATCTCTCAACATGCAATCTCAGTCGCGCTTTGCCTTGTTACCAGAGCAGAAAAATGAAAATATTACTCCAATGAATATATTTCATTTGCAAATATTAAATACAGACACAGACAACTACCAAATAATTTTAGTTTAGATGGTAAAATTATTGAAATACATCGTATACAGCGGTATAAGCAGATTCTATATTTTATAGAGAAATCACACACAATTTAATATGTTGTTATAAGTTTGACGCTTGTTTTTGAAGTGAGTGCAATTTTTTATCAAAAAACCTTGTTCATTGCGATAGTTTGTAAATGTTGTTTTAAATTATATTATCATTTTAAGAGTACACATTTTTCAAACATTTTTCCAAGATGAAATAGTGAATTTTTGAGGTGGGGATTTTATACTAACATAATAACAAGATCTCAACATTTTTTCTCTCAGCATTCATTCTTCGACTTCAATGTTTCAAGTCTTTTTAACCAATTTTCGAAACATTGTATATCAAAACGTGTTAAATACATGGAAGTCATATCAGTGAGACAAAAAAATAATACATTCTCTCGAGAGGAAATTGAACCCACAACCGTTTAAAGTTAGACTGCTACACCATAATGGCATATGAAATCAAATATAATATAGAATATTGTTATTTTATTCAATTTTCAATACAAACACAATATGACTTTTCCCTTGTATTGCGGTTATCTTTGAAAAGTTATAATAAGCTTAGACCTACGCTACTTAAACGATAATCATTTTCGACGTCGCAACTCCTTGAAATATATTGTTTGTAGTTTATTTCAAATTTTGTACGGTAAAATATATTAATAAAAATATTAACGACATGAGTTCAAATATAACATAAGGAAACGAGTAATTAATTTTCTCGTTTTCGTAATAAGCCAAGTGCGGCGTTGAGTTACGAAATATGCGACGACTATAGGTGAACAATAGGGAAGGGCGTGACTTAAAACTAGTTCCCCTGCAAAACGTTGAGCATGGAAGTAATTTTTTAAATTATTTTATTATTTTCTTTAGCTACACTCTGTATTGTCCGTAGGCAGAGGGAACTTGGGAACCTAGTGTTAAGTCACTTTGTACCCATTAAGACACTATCCGCTTAATTCTTTATCTGTTCTAGGCATTCTATGTTAACTAGCGGAACACCACGCCTTTGCCTTATTACCATAACCAGAAAATAAAAATATTAAATATTGCATACGCTCGAATGGGAATTGAATCTATAACACAATCCACATCCGGCTTACTATCGCACGCATTTGCTCCTCCGCCACGACACGCCTTAAGTCTATAAGGATATTAAAGTGGAGCAATAAAGTGTAATGTAGAAAATTTAATTCTTGTAAATAAGAATTTTATACCTTTTGAGAAAAAATATTGCATCAAATCTGTCACGTTGTTCTAAACAGGTTCAAAAATATCGAAATCAAGATATATCGTAGATTTTTTGTTAAGTACTGCTTATTATATTTCTAACTATTCTGCGCTAATATATTCAACTGATATAAACTATACTTTTTGCCATTCTTTTATAGATTTGCTTATTCTTATTTTAACACTCTTCTGTTTTTATAACACTCTTCTGTTACTGAATGACTGACAGACAATTTATTAACTAAACTTCTGAAATTAAAGAGTTATTATTAAGCGTAGTACGTAGGTTAGGGAGTGTAGATGAAAGGGATGCTCTAAAAAAGCGTAGTTTGATTGAAAAATTGAATTTTATATTTTACTTAAACTTTCACAATACGTGTTGAGTGGTGAAACTCATATATAACTCATAATAGCGAGGTAAATATTTTATTTTAAGTTCCCGCACATGGCGTGGCATGCAGAGGGAACTTAGGAACCTAGTGTTAAAACACTACAAATGCACGTTCCCTGCCATGGAGCAGGGGAACAAACGAGTGACAATAAACAAGTGGTTTTGGGGCCGATCTCCACTCGAAGAAGTAAATATTTAATATTTTTTATTTGTTCGCACTAGTAATAATGAAAAGGGCAATGTTGAATTCCGCCAACTTGCAACACGCAATATTTTAAATTCGGCGGAAAGTGGAAAACAAAACGGGGTGTCTTAAGTTTTCCAAGTTTTCCCTCAAAAAAAAAACAACAAACACAACGTACAAATAGAATAATAAAAGATAAAAATAAATACAAAATATATTGCTTTTAGTATATTATTTCATTCTATCACTAAGCGACAGTTAGTGATAGATGACCTTTCTAAAAATGACTGTGACATGTAACAAATGAAATGTACGTTATTATCTGATATCAAGAAAGTTATCTGATGTCGGGGCTTTTTTTGTGAAGATTATTAAGCATCTGGACTTAGAGAATGATGTTATGTTGAAAGATATGTTTGGGTACTGAATTTCGATATACTGTGATAATTTCATTTGAATCATTACTTTCACGCTGTATCCCGCCAATGGCAGGGTAGGCAGAGGGTACTCTGAAACCTAGTGTTGATACACTCCGATCCATTCTCCACTTTCCACCCAGTTTTACGTATCGCGTGAGTATTGACGGAACTCTACGCCTCATTTCGCCTCGTTAATAGAACAAAGAAATGAAAATATTATTTTTTAAAAATATTCATTTCTTTGCTAAACCTGTGTTTATAGTCGCTGCCTTGTGCCGCTGCAGGAAAGCCACTGTTATAAGTAAATAAATATTAAAAAATGATTTTTTTTTACTGCAAATCGAATCTATAACTTTATTTTTAACTATCAGACCTTGTGTCACTGCTCCATAATGACTTCAAAGAATACTTATATTTTTCATAATATTTAAGAGCCACGTCATAAGGAAATTACTAGAAGAATCAATTTTGAAACGTGTCATTTTCCTCATTCTTAAGATACGTTGAGATTTTCTTATAATCCTCAATTATGTAGAAAAGCTTTTATATTAAATTCTTAATTATAACAGCATTAAGTTAAGAT
>DWMZ01001149.1:0-17481 GCA_018249855.1 Eueides tales michaeli
AGCATGTGACTGTAACCGACAGATTGTGGGTTCGATCCCCGCTCGAGGAAATGAAATAGGTATTTCATATTTTCAATTTAAATATTTTGTTTTCATTTCTTCGCTCTGTAAACAAGATAAAATACGGTATTGAGTTCCGCCGCTCAACATGCAATACTACAAATTCAGCGGAAAGTAGGGAACGCAAGGAGAACGGAGTGTCTTAACACTAGATTCCCAAGTTACCTCTGTCTGCTCTACCATGTGTGAGTTATAGCGTGAAGCTGAAAAAAATGAAAAACGTAGTAATTTCCATTAATTTTTATCCTCCTTAAAGATGTAAAAACAAAAATTTCATAATATTTTTACACAAATATAAAAATTCAAATATAACTCAACAGATTTTTCATATATACCTACTCAAGTATCGTCATACATATGCAGTCTTATATCTGCATTTCGCGTCGCACTCAATTTCGCGGTACATATGAGGGCTCTTAGGAGAGCTGTGCATTTGTAAGTTATCAATCAATTCACTGTACGATTTTCGAAATTTGCAAGGAAATTAACTGAACTAACCCAAATAACATAATATTTTAAACTTTTATTTATTCGTCTTATTGTAATATTGACAAATTAAAAAACTATACTATATTTAAAAACTTAGGAGAGAAAAATACTAAATTTAAAAACGTTTGTAAAAAAAATTTGTAAAAATCTCCCTACAGAGATGCTAACAACATAAAAAAGTTGCAACAAGCGTATAAGAATTTCGACGGAGCTTGGTGAGAACGAATGACTTAGTTGGTCAGAGCGCTTGAACGGTTTCCAAGAGGCGCAGGTTCAAATCCTGCTTCGTTTAAATTTTTATACGTTTCTAAATTTAGTATTTTTCTTTCTTAAGTGTGGAATAATACTTTAAAAATAGTAAAAATATTTAATAAATAGCATTCTCTCTTGCCAAACGATAATTCTAACGTATTGTCTTTTTGTAGCGGAAATTTGTAAAATTCTCCCTACAGAGATGCTAACAACAAAACTAAGTTATACCAAGTGTATAAAAATTTCAAAGAGGCGCGGGTTCAAATCCTGCTTCGTTCAAATTTTTATACGTTTTTAAATTTAGTATTTTTCTTTTCTAAGTGTGGAATAATACTTTAAAAATAGTAAACATAATTAAAAAACTAATTTCGTTTCATTTATAATCCCGAGAGCGAAATAAATTAACAACTACCACTTTTACAGTCGTTGTTCGACAGCACCATTATAATAAAGTAATATCTACAATTACATCAAAAATAACATTTTCCCAATGAAATTAAACCATAATAATATGTCGAGTTTTAAAACAAAGTTTCCAGGAAAAAAATCATTGAAATAAAAAACTGATATTTTTCCTTCAATACTCAAGTGCTGCAAGCGTGTTATTAATTAATTGAACATTGCCTTATATGTATATATTTTATATAGCATTAAGGAGTTCGTAATACATTTCTAGAAAATACTAGGAATTACTAGAATATTCTAGTGTATTGAAGTAGGGTACGCAATATGTCGTCTGTTATTAGAGATAACTTTGTATCAGTTCTCGTAAAACACATCTGTCTCGCTGTGTAATAGTTTTTGTAATATTAACAGTGGACGGAGTTGTCGTTTTAGATGGAATTTCGTGTGTATGTATAATTGTTATTATACATACACACGAAATTCCATCTAAATCTTTCTTGTTAGAAAGTAATAAAATATATTTGAATGTAGGTGAGTCTAGCTTCAAATCCAAAATCCTTATGTTTAAGATGAGAGAAAGAAAGAGATTAAGAATAAATATCACTAACTTTCCCTCAACCCGCTTCACACTGTATCCCGCATATGGCGGGGAAGGCAGAGAGCACTTGGAAATCTAGTGTTCAATGATGTTCCAATCTATATTGTTCTTCACATTCCGCGAAATTTGAGGCATTGCGTGTTAAATAGTGGAACTCAACGCCGCGCTTTGCCTTTTTACCAGTGCAAAGACATGAGAATATTAAATAAATAGAAAATATTAAATTTTTAACTCCTTGAGTTGTAATCGAAACTAAGCCTGTCGCGTTTAAAATCGCAGGTTTGTGCCCCTGTGTCAAGACGTGTCTTAAATATGTATATCACAAATATCAAGGATTAATATATTCTCTCCACTCGCTTTTGGCTATTCTGTGATATGTCGGACAGTTGGAAACAGAAAATTTGTTTCACACTATAATTTTAAATATTATCATATTAAAATGACGAATTACGTATAGCATTAAAATAATATTAAGTATCTTTTTTATAGCTGCATTCTGTATACTGCATTTACTATATAGAATGCAGCTAGAAAAAAGAATAGTAGGCTGAAGAAAGCCCACTTTCAGCTTAATTTTCTAAATTGTACGTCGAATCAAAAAAAAAACATTAATTTAATGTTCGAAATGGGAATCGAAACCGTAACGTCGTTTTGACAGTCAGACTCTATGCCGCTGCGACGCATATGCTTACTCTTATAGCAACAATTTTTTTATATACATATGAAAGACAATGATGAATATTACAAAACATGGTAAAATTACCTTTAAAAAAATAAACAAAAAATGTTATTTTATTTCTTTTTTTATTTAAGGCACATATTTGTAATACAATTACAAAAGTAGTCTCACTTTCATAATTATCCGTGAGAAATGAACTTATGAACTTTATTCATGTAAAGTATACCATCCATACTAAACAACCTCTCAGTTTGGTTAGCCAACCGCGCTTATCTCAGAAACTACATGATTGAATTATTTCTGTGTTATGTATTCTATTTGTTGAGGGCCTATCTCGATATATCTATATTATATAACGTTTAACCTTTAGTGTCTTAGCTGTGGTCAGATTTACTTCCCGCGCTCAGTATGGAGTATGTCAACAACAATGGATTGTGATAGTCCTTTGTCATTTCCATTCGATACGCACGGGCGAAGCCGTAAGTAAGAACTAATATTAATAATAGAAAACATCGTAACAGGAACTCACTCTCGTTTTCTGAACACTTTCCACTTGGACTTATCTGTATTTATTATGTAACGAAGGTTGGATAAACTGTAAAAAAAATTTTATATAAAAAATATAAAACTAAAAAATACATTGCGGCCTATATTGGCGCAAAGGCAAGGTTTCCATTTGTACATGCCTCAGGTTTTGACTTGGATCCCCACTCGAGAAAAAAAAATAATTGTTATCTTCATTTCATCAAAAGTGATTTAATGAGAACAGACAGTCTGACAAAAGGTTCTCAGATTCCTTCAGTCTACCCTGCTACGTGCGAGATATAGACTAAAGCTAACACAATATAGAGGTCTTTCTATGAAGACATTATTTGTTTGCATTTTTCCGCTGTATCACAAAACGGCGTTAAATACAGCCACAAAAGCCAATATTCAATAGAGAATTCCAGACGATTGCGATATATTGTTCTATATTCATTTTTAAGTATATATTTTTTTTAGAAAATGCCCTATTAGGACATATATCTCCAAAAGAAACAGAAAGCAAAGATCAGATTTTTCATACACTAGGCCTTCTCTGCCCTTATTATTATAAAGATAAGGTTAATAACAATATTTTTTCATACCTGGAATTACTTGTTGCTTCATCGATTTTCCGACGAGCGATCATTACTTTCCTCCCCGTCAGCCCCATTGCCGCGTCTCATTAATTTTTCTTGTAAAATAGCTTATTTTTATGCATTTTCATTGTTTTTTTATTTGCGTTTTAAAACTCACATCGTATACAATTTACTTATAATTGACAGATCGATATTGACAGTATAAAGCGTGTTTTTAATAATTATAAAGAGTTTGGTGTGGTGTGTAATAAATATCATGGATTAAAATTTTAATTTGTGAAATAGTTGTGGATTCAAATTTAATTATCATATTTGCCTTTAAGAATATTTCTGTATTGGATAGCCTATTTATCGATGAATGTCTAATCTAGTCCTACAGAAGTGGAAAAAAATTCAAAAATGAGAGAACTTGAGAGTTCTAGTGCATGCACTGCGTAAAGGGTAAAAGACTGCAAGCATATGTCTATCTCCTAATGTCTAGGCCGCACACATCGTGATAACACGAATATTCTGATATAATATTGGTTCCGACTCATAATTACTGATGAACTCGTTTTCCATTTCGCTTTCTGCGCGCGAATTTTACGTGATAAACTTACAACACACAGGTCCGACCACGCACTTCGCACAGCCACATTGCACGCAGTTTTAAAGACGAAGTTCTGTCATGAGTAAGGGTAAGTCACAGGTCTAAAAAAGCACGGGTGATAAGCACGGCATCGAGGCACGTGCCTATAATACCTATTACTATACTAATGAGGTCTAACGTGGTACGGAGGCACTAGGGTGCGACTGCAAAAGCATCAGGTTGTGGATTAGATCTCCACTTGAGGAAATTAAATATTAAATTTCCATTTTTTCTCTTTGATAATAAGGCAAAGCGCGGCGTTAAGCTCCACCGCTCGACACAAACTGCCTAAAATTCGGCAGAAATTAGGATCCAGAACTCCTTTAATGGAAAAGGAGTGTCTAAACGCTAAGTTTCCCAGTTCCCTGGCATGCAGCATACAGCGTGGAACAATAAAGTTTTGGTGCGCATGGACAGTAAAGTTTTGATCGACATCTTTTTAATAATCCATTTATTATGCAATATTTACTTCACATTTATAGTTTATTTAACACCTATAGTAACTATGGTTAACGGGTTGTAAGAATATGTGCTAGCATGCAGGCAAAGCCGCGGCGATAGCCTAGAGACATAAATAGTGAACTTTACATTAAAGCTCTTAAAATTTGCCTTCAAAAAGCTTATAAACTTCTATCAAATAAATTTTCTGTTAAAACTAGATCCGTCCTAAAAAAACATTGAAAGCTTCTGTAAATACATCGTATATTTCATATGTACTATATACGTACGTAGAAATTTAGAAATCTACCGAATAAACTGAACAAACACGAAATTCAGATAACTTCTCTTTGTTAAATTTAGATTCGTAATGAATTACGTACAATTTTGTAATTATTTGTTCCAACAAAACCTCTAACTAATAATATGCTTTATGGTAACTTTTTGATAGCTATTTTTCATATATATTGACGACGTCTTACTTGAACGAAGCTCTCAAGCATGATTAATTCCCAATATCAATAAGCCAGGATACTAGCACCTCCCATACATACATCAAAAATTCGATGACAAAATCTAATAAGATCTTCAAAATAACTGATTATATGATAAAAAAATATTCTTACGAAAATGACAGTGCCCCAATTGACAATTTCAGTGCTTATGTGGATCCTTTGTCGGTATTGTCACCTGCAAGAATGATTAATACGACGCCCACATATAGAGGAAGAGTGTTAAGGTATGAGAAATTTGACATATAGTATAGGTATAATAAGCTAATCGACAATTTAATTTATTTAAGACCTGTCCTAGAGGTCCCAGTGGCCCAGAGGAATATGCGTGCGACTGTAATGTGACAGATTGTGCGCTCGATCATCACGTAATATTTTCATTTCCTTGCTCTGGTAACATGGCAAAGCGCAGCATTAAGTACCCACATACACTATTATTTTTGTATATACTAATTTTAGACTAGTCTCTAGCGGATAATGGGGAACGAATTTCTTAATGGGATCGAAATGTTAACTAAGTTCGCAAGTTTCCTCCGCCTTATAATGTGTATGATCCATCGTGAAACAAAAAAAAACAATTTAATTTTTGTTTCACTGTGAAACTAAAAAAATATTTTAAGTATTCACTTAAATCAAAGACACTTAATTTAAGTTTTAATAAATGATTCATCATGAATATTTACTTTACTTGAGTGATGATTGAGCCGGGACCTGAATAGTAAATAACATTTTTCAGAGGTTATCATATATCTCTTAAATTTAAGCTTATACTTATAGATGTGAGCATATTCTATTGTATTTATTGCACTTAATATAAAAGAGACAGAGAAATATTATCTCAGTCTATCAAAGAAATAGCAAGAACATAAAATTTGAAATAAATCGCTATAAGCTTGTGTCATGGAACACTACGAAGGTGTACTTCTATTTTTCATAAAGACTAACAAGGCGTAGAATATTTTCGTGGGTTAGAGATATATTACTTTAGTGAATAGATTCGGGCGGTTTTATTTTATTATTATGACTATAACTGTACTGTAATAAAATATGTTATAAATATCATCATGTTTGTAAATGTTCTGAAAAAATCTTTGTTTTCCTTTTATCTTAGATTTTTATATAAGTAAATAGTACTTCTTGTAAATAATGTTGATAGCTAAGAGCTAATTGTTATCAAACATTGTCATTCTACTAATATTATAAATGAGAAAGTTTGTAAGAATTAATATTTGTTCCAATTTCATGCAAAAACAATTTCAGATGAGACTTTCATTAACGTAGCTACTAATTTAGAAGAATAAATATAAATAAAAGAAATATTTTAGAGGAAGGAAGAAAGAAAAACTGATACTCTGTCTTATCATCTAATTTAATGTATTAAAATAAGAAATGTACGGTCTCGTGGGGGCAAATGTTGATTCTATGGGCAGAGTGTTCAAATCTGCCAGAAAATATAAATTAAGCCCTGAAACAGTGGATATAATGCCTTACTGTAAGCGCAATGGTTGTGGGTTTGACTCTTATTTAGGACAATGTATTATTTTGGTGAAATAAAATTTAAATAAAGGGCGGCGTTGAGTTCCGCCAAGGACAAGGTTAGCACCAACTTCACCTGATATATGTAAAGTAAAATACGGGGCTCAAGTAAATAAGTAAAAAAAACTTTGTGTCATAATTGAACCTACAGACATTAAGTACACTCAACCATTTTTCATCACTACACTTACATAACTTTTAAAAGCTCTCGAAAAGGTTCACATTAATTTAAAAATTTACAAATTGAATTAGGTTGGCTTTACTAATTTAGCCTTTGATATTTAAATCTGGGTTTGATACGTACTGAAAATTCTTGATTCTGTGAAAATATTTAATTTATATAATGTTATTTTTTAAGTAGAATTCTGTTCTGTCACTCCTGAAGGAGACTTTTTAGTATTCTGTAAATAAAGCCTACAGGTTTCTGAACCAAACACCTTATTTGAGGTATTTTTTTTTAAAATCAGATTGTCTTTGATTTTTGAACTATTTCTCTTTTTGGTGTCTGAACGAAATACCTTATATAAATAAGGTGTCTCTTCACGCTCTTCCTTTCGCTTACTTTCACCTATTGTGAATTAGAGCATGAAAGATAACGAAACAACTTAATGTCAAAATATATATATATATATATATATATATATATATATATATATATATATATATATATATATATATATATATATATATATATATATATATATATATATATATATATATATATATATATATATATATATACATAATTTACTAAGTAATATACTATAGTACCTATATTTTTACACAAATTTTAGCTTATATATAATCTTTGTTACTGACAAGTTTATTTAATGGAAGTGTCCGCCTCACAAACTATTAGATTTATAATATCACATATAAGAAAATGAATCGCCCTAACATTTTGTAAGATTCTTAATATACACTCGTAAAACTGATTTTGTTAAGCTGCTAAGGACAACTAATATACTTATACTTAACTCTACTAACATTATTTCAAAGTTATAACGTTTTTATTCCATGTCTACACGTTCACTTTTCTTTGACTAACTTACCTTTAAGATATTATTCACCGATCAATCATCAAGGAGGATATTCCCTCGATAGGTATAAAACATATGTACATATGTACAATGTGATATATGTAACACTTTTGTTAAGACAGCTCAACGCTCAATATTTAATAAAATTTTATTAAGTTTAATACTTCCTTTTTTGGGTTCCGTACTTCAAATGGGAATTCATATACGATCACTTTGTTGTCCCTTTGGCAAGATTACTTATTTCGAAATTGCGTATTGATATCAAGATCAAGTCAATATCCAAAATATGTATCAAATAACTATAGTTACTTGGGCACGAAATTAGAGGATAAGAACATTAATCGATTTTTTGCATTTTGTGTAAAAAAAACATTTATATTAAATATAAGATAAAAACTATTATAAGCTTAAAATTGTAAAACTTAACGTAAGCTTAAGCTTGTACACTTTCTCAAGTTGGATTTTCCGTTAACCTACAATTCTAAAATATATATATGGTTCCCTCGGTGGGCACTTGCCGGTTGGCAATTTATCGTTTTTTTTTGATAACAGTTCTGAATTTGATGGTGGATTCACGTCACCAATTATAATTAGTAACGTCAACAATTTTATTTGCTATATTATTTTACAATGTACTACTTATATTTAGTATCTGGAGAGACCTTCTCAGCTCAGTGGGCAAGTTTGTTATTGTAAACGCAACGGCTGCACGGGAAAATTATAAAAATTATCCTTACATAAATGCTTACTTTATAAATAAGTTGTAACAAGCGTTTAAGAATTTTGACGTAGCTTGATGAGAACGTTAATGGTCAGTAGGTAGTGCCCTGACTGCTTTTGCTTGGATAATTTCCAAAACGTATACGTAACGTAGTTCAATCCCTCTACGATATTGGTTTTCGCTTTAGTGTGGAATAATATTTAAAAAATTCTAAACAAGCCAAGTTTTTCTACGGCACTGTCACTATATTTTCAATATACAGAAAAAACTGTATTAATTAATATTTGAGGCTACCGTGAATCTGTTAATTATTAAATTAACATATTGAAATTAATTGAAATTAAGCCCATATTATTAAATATGGGCTTAATTTCAACTCGATGTAATAAAATATTTCATATTTCATTTCCTTGTTTTAGTAACTAGGTAAAGCGCGGCATTGAGTTCCGTAGTTCAACACACAATGCGTCAAAAGTTCAGCAGAAAATGAGTATTGCCGTAATGAGAATAGAATGTGAACACTATGTTCCCAGATTTTGTCTACCAACCCTCCTATTTAAGAAATAATACATAATAAAACATTTAATTTATTTCTTGCTTCAGCTTTTATTTGAAAAGAACGCAAGTAATTGTTCCTAAGATTGGCATTATTTATTTTACAATTAATACCTATGGGAGTATTTTCTTTTCCGATCCCTTTGTTTAAGTTGTTTAACTTGTTTTAAATCTTTCTAGATTTAAGATGTATTAGCTATATAGAAAGGATGTATCTTATGCAGTAGGAAAAGGAATAAATAAATAAGTAAAATAGAAAGAGGAATGCAATTTTTATGTATTATGTTTTTATTTTTTTTTAGCTTCACGCTGTATCCCGCACAAGGCAGGGTAGGCAGAGGGAACCCGGGAACCTAGTGTCAAGACGCTCCGTTCCACTTCCATTCTCCACTTTCCGCCGATTTTTGAGGCATTTCGTGTTGAATGGCGGAACTCAACGCCGCAATTTATTATGTAACGTTCAATATTTTCTAATGCGATGAATGTTACATATTTAGATGCTTTAATTTAATTTACTACTTATATGTATGAACATATATTTGTCTCATAAATTACTCTATTTTTTTATTTATCATTGATAATATTTGTCCAACTCAGCCTAAGTTTATATATGAAAGTTTCATAATGTTATACGGAGAGATATAAATAAATAGATAAAATAAAAAAAAATAGTGTGCTAATGTATTTTTTCATTCCTAAGGTAAAGAAAATGTTGCTTTTGTATACCGTTATTCTACTTTTTTAAAACATATTTCAGCTGTTCCTGATATTCTACACATTACAGGCGGATATAGGCGATTATTAAAATATATTTGATGTATATAAAAATGAATGAACCATTTAATTTCATACATTTGTCGAGAACACTCGTGGTATCTGTTCCGAATAATATAACGTAAATATAACGTACAGAGTGCTTTAAGTATTATAGTATGTGTAGGAACACCATGATTTTTGATATCCGGCAATATTACTAAGAAACATAGAAAATTAACATAGGAATATTTATTTCAATTTGAAATGCAATTTTTAATTGAACAATAAAATTAATAAATTTTGAACAAATGCATATTTTTTATTAGTATATTTTATTAAACTTATTTACGTGCAACTCGACGACCTCAATTAAACCTAATATGTTATTAATACAATTAAATATAGGTATTAATTTTGGTGATTATTACACATCTTAAATAAAATATATTTAACCAGATTAATCGTATTTATTAAATATTTAAAATTTATGGTTTCACACACTTTGCAGTGTTCTGTGGTCACGAGTAGGCTGAATTGGCATCTGTCTGTCAGTTGACATTATTATTATTTTAGACTACCGCCAGTGATTTCTAAATTGCTTGCCTGCCGTGTTTTACTCTGGATTCTTGGAAAATGAGCTGACTTATCCTTCGATTTAGTGGGTTTGGGCCTGGGCTGGACTTTTTTTATTAGTGGCTCACTGTTGGTAGAAAGTACCCAATCGTCTTCTCTTTTGAAATTAGGTTATTTTTGTAATTTAATAGCCTCACGGATCACTTTAGGGATATATCTGTTCTCTTTATATATAGTACGTGGGGCTTACTAAACCGGATGTAGTAGTTGAGTTTATCTATTGTAAGCTGCTCCTGACTTCGATAGATACCTTCTTCTTAATATTGAACTCATCAGTCAGCACATTCTGCAAGAATCTAAGGCAGTACGCAAGGCCATAAAAAATTGGCGTTAGTTTGATATAATAATTGTGTCAACTGCTAGATGGACACCACCTCGCTCTACTCTTGACCACGGACTACTGCATTAAATATTTTACTAATAACTACCCGTAGTTTAATATTTTCACAAATAGACTATTTTGTTAAAATTAGAAATTATGGTGTCATTTTTCAAGTGTCGTCTCAAAGCCCGCATCCGCAAAGTGGCCTCAAGTGGTACTACTTTGTCTTTTGTCTACAACCTCTATGCGGCAAAGAAAATTTTTATTTAAAACGATCGTAAAATTTTACCTTTTACTGTTGCGGTAATGTTTTAGAGAGGTAATGTTATTATATTTGGGACGTATTAGAGACTTAATACAGCCATTTTTGTTCAAAACTACAGTAAATATATAAAAATGCTGAAATATTTTTATTACAACAGCACAATTGTAATGTGTACTTATTTTGAGTTTAAAGTACAAAAATACTGCAACTGTTTGTTTTGAATTTTCTTTTAAAACACGTCATATATAATTAAATATAAGGTGCTATAAAGAACATACATTTTTTTTTAGCTTCACGCTGCATTCGGCAACTAGTAAGATGCGCAGAGAAAACCTGGGAACCTAAACACGTAATAAGACGTACTAAGGGATGCTTTTATTTTGTATAGAGTAATGTATTTAATTATTTTATTGAAATATAAATATATATTGTAAGAGAAATATGTTTTATTGAGGGCAGCGGGTTTGGTTCCTTGTTTTTTTCTTGCTCCCTCGGCTTCACGCTGTATCCCGCACTTAGCAGGGTATGTAGAGGGACCAGTGTCAAGACACTTCGTTTCTCACTTTCCGTCGAATTTGAGGCACTGTGTGTTGAGTGGCGGAACTTAACGCCACACCTTTTGCCCTAATTTTGTGTATCTATTTAAAAAAAAAAGCGTTGACTACTTTGATGCCGAGGAAGACGCTATCGAAAGGTTTATTCGCCGGACAAATTAATCTTTCATGATTAACATAGTGAAAAATAAATATTACGGTAAATATTAAAATGGTTATCTTGTTTCTGTATATTCAGTACATTTTATGGAGAAATACAGTAAAAATCGATTTTTTGTAATGTACTGAACTGAACTATACATGACTCCATTGAGTCATGTAAGTTGCTCTACGTGTTATTTTTTTTATTTTTCGATAAATTGATTATAAGAAATAGCAACAAGACACTCTGTTTATCCCCTTTAGTACAAATTTTAAAATATTGAACTTCTTAACTCAGTAAGAAAAAGCAAATAATGAAAATATTTGTTTTCCTTTTCTTTAATTAAATGTAAATAGATGTCGAACCAATATATACAGATGCTACTCCACTGCAAAACGATACCCTCAACACGTATGTATATCTAAATCCAATCATATAAAAAACTTACGATTATATGAAAAATCGACTTTTACATACAAACTTCACAACTTTAGCTGCACATCACATTACATATCGCAAGAAAAATTGCATGCAATTTATATAAAAAAACCATAGCAATTGTAGCAAACTTGTTAGAGGAGGATAAATTGAGCAATCGGCAAGTCGCAAACTTTAGATTGAGATGCCATTTATCATTCAAATGCGTCGACTTGGATTTTCTTTGAATGTTGTAGCTGTAAATTGTTAAGTTTCTAAGATTTTTTGGGTACGACAAAAAGTTTTTTGTTTTGTTTTGTTATATATATTACTAGCAATTCAACTGCGGCTTCGCCCGCTTAAAGTCATTGTTGTATTGTAATCAAAGTATGTTAAATATTTGCTTAAATTATAGCATCGTTAATAATACATAAAATACAATTATAAGTTCGTGATATATTGTTGAAAAGTTTGATCTAAATCCGCTTAGTAATTTCTTGTAAAAAAAGAGCGAAAGCTTCTCATTTCACATTTTTGATATAAATATTAACTCATTATGCTTATATTATTTCTAGAAATATTTTTTGCCGATTATTTTATCTATGTTGATACAAAATATATATCATACCTCAAATTTAGAACGTAGAACTGCAATAAACCCGCTTAGGAACGGATCCCTACTTTCTGATCTACACACACTTTAGTATGTCAAAGTACAGTGGTTGTGAATTCGTTCCATGGAAGACCGTGCGGTGTAAGACGTAGTCTTGCCACTCAATACTCAATGTCTCGAAAAACTTTAGTTAGCAGTGATAATAGTATCTTAACACTCAGTTTTACTTTTCTGTGATTATGTTGTACGAGGAACGTAAACATTTATACCTTATTCATTTATTTTCTTAAAAAAATAAATATTAATAAAAAAATCCGATTCCATAGAAGATAAATCAGCAATAACGTACAAAAAACCAATATTGAGAGCAAAACCCCG
Organism: Eueides tales michaeli; assembly: GCA_018249855.1. Taxonomy (NCBI): domain Eukaryota; kingdom Metazoa; phylum Arthropoda; class Insecta; order Lepidoptera; family Nymphalidae; genus Eueides; species Eueides tales. The sequence goes on from DWMZ01001149.1 coordinate 13,115, forward strand.
ACCATATGGCAAAGGGTGGCTCGATGCTAAGATAATAGCTATTCATTACGTTTTCCTGCACAGGAAATTAAAGAACGCCGTTATTATAGGCGAAATCCCATCGTATGCATTCGTTTTGTTTACTTCCTCAATGTTATGTGAAAACGAAAAAAAATTAGAAAAAAGTGGCGTTCGTGGAGCGGTGGTACAAGCGATGGTTCTGGGTTCGATTCTCCCACTTAATAGTGTTTTTCTTTTATTTTTGCATTATTTGCACCACTCGTTACCTTCGAGACGTAAGGTCTCCAAAATTTTATGAAAAATAGGAAACAGTGTGTTTCAAAGCTTTTGACCCTGCTATATGCAGGATCATTTAATTAAATTAAATGTAAATCTATAATTTAAACTTATTTTCTGTTAAAAGAAAATTATGCCATTTCAATGTACAATGAGCTTAAAAGTAACGTGACATAAATGCATTACTATTGTCTTACTTCAAAAGCGATGATAATGGATTCGATTTCTGTTCATGAAAATATTGTATTTATATTTTATTTAATTTTATTTACCCACTTGGCAAGTCGTAACAGAGTGTTAAGTTCTTCCACTTCACAGAAAATGTTTCAAATTCTCACTACGTACGTAACGTACGTAATTCTCTCGTACATATGCCAAAGAAACATGAAACTGACAAAATAAATAATATATATATAAAATAATAAATTACTAGACTACAATAAAATAATAAACTATCGAAAGCTCTAAATTAAAACAATGTCAGTTTCAGTCATGGATTTCACTTGGAGTGAAATCCATGACTGAAACTGACATTGTTTTAATTTAGAGCCACAAAGGACTCCATACCAATTTCATGATTGTAGGTCAACAGAAAGTACAACTTATAAAAGATAACAAACATATTTCTGCAGGTATATGCAGTAATTTTGTATGAAATGAAGTACAAATATAAAGTTTGTAATATTTAATATGTCTAATGTATAAATAAATATATGTTAGCATTTCGTGGTGCATAGGCACAAACGTGCCACTGTAATTGTGTCAGGTTGTGAGTTCGACTCCCACACGACAAAATTAAATACATAATATTTTAATTTTCCGCGTTCTGGTACGGAGGTGAAGTGCGGCGATGAGTTCCGCCGTTTATCCCATAATGTCTTAATTCAAAATGAGGAACTGAATTATTTTAATTGGAACAAAGTGTCTTAACACTAGTTTCCTTTCTCCTCCTCCTGTCATGTGCATGATACAACGAGAAGCAAAGAAAATACTTGCCAAATTTAAAATCATTATCAAAAATCGAAAATCGTGTAGTTAATTAATGTTAAACGCTATCGTAATGTTGAATAAATACCCTTTTAATAAATCATTTGTTTGTGTAAATTAATTAATGTACATAAATATATGAGTATCTGTTAAAAATATATGTGAATTGAAAATCAAGTTATCGCTCATTCATACTAAAAACAATATGAGTTAAAAAATTATTCTCGTGATTGCACAGATTTATTATAAACTTTCTAACTGACCGCGGCTACTGTGGATTCATATTGCACTCAAGGAATTATTTATTTTGAATCTGTGGTCAAAAGTCAAAGCGCGGTGTTAAGCTCCGCCACTTAACACACAAGTGGGTGGAAAGTAGGAAATCTTAATACTAGGTATTTCCTCGGTGTACTTTACGAAAAGACAAATAATAGAAATATCATAATAAATTAGCAACCAGCCTACGGCTATATTTTTATTCACGTTGTCGCTCGCAGCTTCGTTACTATAGAAATTTCGGCAAATTCTCTCTTATTCCTCTCTTTAATTAACCAAAGAAACTAAAATCTGTTGACTGCTATCTTTCAAGGATCAAACTGTGAGAAAATTATAATTATATAATTTTTCCTAATTAAAATAAATATATTTTTTTAATGACGCTGTGTCCTGTATATAGCAGGGTAAGAAGAAACACTACGACCCAGTCATAAGAAATTTCATTACTTTTAAGTAGTTAATTCATAACGTTTTTTTGTTACCAAAAGAAATGTTTCACTTCTTTTGATAACAAAGAAGTAAGAATTTTATTCTTCATTATCTTAATGAAAATTGAACCAACAACCAGCAAGCTTACAGTAAGAGATTGTGCCTCTGTGCTACGACAGCCTCTTAAATATATATAAAACTTTACATGTCCAAAATTTACAAACTTTTAACATTTCACTTACTTAACTACATAAGAAATTAAAAAAATAACATTACATTAAGAAAGAAGGCCATTTCTCTCTCTAAAATAAGAATCTTGTACCATCTAAAGTTTACAAACGAATATAAAACATTGTACACACAACCTTAATACATAACGTAATATACAATTATTAAATTAAACGTATCCTCACTGAGTGAAAGAGGAAAGTCGTGATACATTCTGAATTAATGATGAGAGAACGATATCATCTTAGTCATTTTGTTGGAGTAGTTCTTGCACGATTGCCATTTTCTGGCAAATTGGGAAAGATGGGACCGAGATATGATTATTGTGTTTATCGCTGTTTATATATATTATTAAGTGATCTTTTAAATGTTTTACTATATTTTTAGTATTATTAAATTAAAGATTTTGTTTCATATAGGTGTTTAGATGCTGCGTTAAGTTACGCAAACCAATTTTTCATAGTTGGTTCTTATTTGTCTTCGCTATGCCGGCTTTGCAGGATAAGACGTAAAGTCACACAGAACAGGCTAAAAGAAATTATTAGGATTTCCAAGTAAATACTTAGTTAAAATATATTTATTTTTCGGTTAAGTTAGTAGTAATTGACAGATTGATTACTTTTTTAGAAAACGTATAAAGATTTGAACGTAGCGGGATTTGAACCGGCGCCTTTCGGTAAACCTCCAGTTTTATATTTTTATACATTTTGTAAAAAGTATTTTTCTTTCCAAAATGTGGATAAACACTTTAAAATTAGTAAAAAAACGTTATTTATTAATTAAAATTTGATTCTTGCATTGCAGAATGATTGTTTGCGGTATCTAACCCTTATTTTTATGCCACAGAAAAAGATGACAGACGGGGGGACCTGCTGTTAAGTCACTGTTCCCCACTTTCTGACAAAAAATTGAATATCTTTAAATTTCCAAACATACATACATCACTACATATATTTCGTTCATAAAAAAAAATACATAACAACCAATTTAAATCAATATATTTCAACTATAGGAATTCTAAATACTTTAACTATTTACTGTTGTTACAACGATAACTTCACAAGTGCATTAGTTCATTGTGGATGGTAGATTACACAAAGTTTAAGTAATTAGTTCTGGGCATTATATTCAGATATGGTCAGGTAAAGTTTTATAGTGGCGTGGAAAGAGGTAGGTACTGTAATTAAATGGAATGAGTTTTATTTTGTTCATCATTTTGGTTTAGTAGTTAGCTTTTGTGAGTGTTTGTGATTAACTGAGGTTCAAATTGCAATGAATTTGTGATAATTGTTTATTTTTTATTATTTTGTTCTAGTGATGTTCAGTTGAAGTGAAATAATAAATAGTAAAGTGTAAGTAAAGAGAACCTTATATTAAGTTATTTCGTTTCTATTTCCACCTAGTTTTTGAATTATTGCGTGTTATGATGAGGCCTGACGAAGCACAGGGGAGCAATATGTGATTCAGATCAGATCAGGTTGAGGTTCGATCCGCCCTCGAAGAAATGAAATATTTAACATATTCATATGAAATATATAATATTTTAATTTCTTCGCTCTGGTATTAAGGCAAAGTGCGGCGATGAGGTCCGGCGTAATAAAAGCAAAACGCCTCGAAATCGGAGGAAAGATGGGAACGGAACGTCTTGTCTTAACACTATGTTCCCATGTTCCCTATGTCCACTCTGCCATGTGTGTAATACAGCCGGAAGCTACGATGCGGATTTCAATACTGCGTTTTGTTTAATTTTTCATAAACCTCGCATGTACCATGTGCCCCTGGTCCCCAGGTTGTGTACATTTATTGTAATCTTTAAGATATCAATATTTTTTTTGTGGCAAATAAAATCTTTTTTATGCTATTTCAATTTTGATCACTCTATCTGTTCTTATCATGAATCAACTTAAAAGAAATAAATAAAATTAACGCGATGTCAAAATATGGGATCAAGAAAAAGCACTTTCGTTTTAATATTTTTTATATAAATTATAAAAAATAAAAATCATTTTTTCCATATATTTTGTGAAAATAAAGCCTATTTACCGTAAAAATAAAATGTTTCATTAAAGTATCCAAACAAAATAACCAAATGTCGAAAACGATGGCCAAAATGTCTACTTTTCTATATGATAGAGGATGCTGAAGTACACTTTAGAGACCCTTTTATTTTA
>DWMZ01001150.1:0-17479 GCA_018249855.1 Eueides tales michaeli
GATAGTTATGGTACGCTAGCTATACATTATGACGAGTTCAAAGATATTCAAACTTCACTTTTTCTCCATCATATCGCAAAAATTAAGGGGAAATTAAGATAAAAAGTCTCTTGACAATTGTTTTACTATACTTACCTTGCTGTATGCGGCTTATAGCGTGAAGATAAAAAAAACTTATTTCCAATTAAACAATAAAATATAACAAGCGTTACGGTGAACAGATCATTTAACATTTTTTAGTCCACACACAAATGGGCATGTTGGGGTGATCAAAGGACTTCTTAAGACAAAGTTAAGAACGATACGAACGAACGACAAACGAACGACGTAAAAAACGATGTTATTTACAGATATAATTATGTGTTTATACCAAATCGTCTGCTTCTGCATCGTAACCGAATAATGCTTAATATTATCCATATTCACTGACCATTGAAGAGTTTAATTTAATTATCAGTGTATCAATGTTTTTATTTTAAATATTTTTATTTTTTATTTCAAATTTTTAGACCTGTTCTTTTGAATCTAAACACGGCGTTTACAACCTACAACACTAATTACCATAGTTCAGGGTTCAATCCCCATTGATAACAAGACAAAGCAACACGCACTAACACAGACATACACTCAACACTAGGTTGTGTTCTATATGGTGCTATATATGAGAAGCAAAATGGTTAAAGTTCTTCTTTAACCATTTTGCTTGCTTGCTTGTTTGCTCTGTAAAATAAATTAACAGTAGTAAATATTTATTTACTTTAGTTTAGGAAATACATAAATTAATTATATTGCTGCCAGTTTTTCTGTTGTCACGATAAACCTTTAATGTAAAATAAATTTCTACTCACTTCCGCCTTTATAGACTAAGGTTCATTATTGAAATTAAGGCAATCTTAAGAACTGCAGCTTTAGTAAAAACTTTCACTTTGCCGTCTTCGTGAAGAGTGGTTCTGACAGCGAGCTTTGTTCGAACGAGTACTTATAACATCTTGAACATCTTGTAACAACATCTTCTCTTGAACATAAAATCAAAAAGATGTTCTTGAAATTACAATATTTTATTGTAACTCGCCTATAGCAGGATAGGCAGGGTCTACTTAGTGTAGAGATGTCCAATTTTGGAACATGTAAATTAATTAGAACTATAATAATTAAATAATTCAAAAATATTTTTTACTATTAATCTATTTTTTATACTTCCTTTACTTTGTTTGGTAGTTGTGGCGCACATCGCTTCCCCGATCCCAAGTTGGGATTAAATTTGTAGAGATTTGGTGCAGCAGTATTATACAAGTTCAAGTGCATAATATATTATTCGCTACAAATTTAGTCCCATTAACATATAAATATTATTTTGAGGCCATTGTCGCTCAGTCGGACGATGTCTGGACATAAGGCCTGAACGGGGTAGCTTGAAGTGATTTTTAGTGCAATTATAAAATTTAAACATCATTTTGTATTCTGAACATATATAACAAAGAAATATGCTTACTTAGAGAACGTATAAAATTTGAACACTAGAGAGATGCTAATAATATAAATAAGTTGTAACAAGGGTATAAGAATTACGACGTAGCTTGAAGAAAAGGTTAAAAAAATTCAATTTCCCGCTCTCGTAAACTAACCGAAAAAAAAAATCGAAAATTAAAGGTTTTTACTTCCACTATTTTAGTAGATAGACGCTATTACTAATCTTAAATCTTTATTTTGAATATTGTGAATATGCTTCTATGAAATGTTTGTTTTCTCGAATATTATTATGAAACTATGTTTGGTATATAAAATATTTTTGAAACATTTAATTACTTACCGAATCAATTTTAAGATTTTTTCTTTTTCATGCGTTATCATTGATAGGCAAAGGAAATGTAGTGTCTAGAATACTTCATTCTCCTCGTTAAATTTTCAAGACTTAACATCTTGAGCAGCAAAACTCAAGACAGTGTTTTATATTGTTGATAAAAATAATAATATAAATAATAATGTACACCTCTCATCGGTATCGAACCCATAACTCTTGCGTTGTACGTTCCTTGTGAACAATCAGACTCTGGGCCACTACACATATGTATACATAAAGTTGTTAAATATATACAATCACACAAATAACTTATATTAATATTGCCAATTTAACAATGAATATACATATTTACTCAGTATTTTGTGTCCTCACAGATTTTAAATGTCGAATAAAACAGCAAACAATTAGGTAATTGTAAATGTAACGTCTAGACAAATTATGTATATTAATCAATTTCAATGGTTATTTTTTAGGAATAGTTTATTAAAAAGTTAAAGTGTACTATGTTGTATATAGTTTTATAATAATCTTAGACATATTATAGCTAAATTATTATTATAAAGAAATATGTATTAATCTATTTAATGAAAATTAACAAAACATACATGTAATTGGATATTACTATAGAATATTGTATATGTTTTATTAACGACTTTGAGTATTAATTAGTCATTTTTAAGCAAACCGACTAATACCCGGTAGCCCCCGTCCCCGTCTCGTCCCCGCGTCGGAGACACTAACAGATTTGTTATAATTTAACTCTAACTATCCAGTATAAATCATTCCAAAGTTTTCTTTTGTTTTATTTTAGTATCTTACAGCACAGAGTAAATTAGTTTTTGGGTAATCTAAGGTCTATAACTAAACTTAAATACACTTTATTCTCATAAATAAATAAACATGTTATGTTTAATTCCACATACGAGTACTCGTAGCTTCGAAAACTAGTTCTACAGAAGTTTAATTTCAGAATAACCGCTAAAGTTATAAATAACTTGTTGCATTGAGTCCTATGTGGAGGACGATTGTTGTTCAAGTTAGTGTCTTTCTATATAATTACGAGTATGTATAATTGTATTTGTTTGTAGATTCAATTCAGTCGGATTATTAGTTTTTTTCCAGTTTCATGCTGTATCCAGCATACGGAAGAAAAGAATTGTAAACCGAGTGTTAAGAATTTGCCTACTCTAAACTCGTAAATAAATTCGTAGCGCAATGACATAGAGACGACGGCGTCTGACTTGAAAGAATTAATAAAATTATAGTAATTTTGTTTTCTCCACTCTGACAAAACTCAAAGAGTTCCGCCACTCAAAGCACAATGTCATAAATAAACTACTTGTGAGGAACGGAGTGTCGGAGTACTAGATGATCTCGTTCTACCCTACTATAATTAATTTCAGATCTGTCCAATTAAACATTCTCCAAGCAAACATTCTCCAAGCAAGCACGTCAATGTGTTAACAACGACACCTTTCAATGACAACGAGTGGGATATAGAGAACAGAGATTCTCCATATTACACTTATGTCAATGGCTTTTCATCTTATACGGCGGATCATGAAGCAGCACGTTTTACTATACGGCCGCGGAAATACAAACATATACTAATTAAATAGTGTATACAGTGCGAGCCAATTGAGGTCATCCCGACACAGTAAAGTGGAGCCTAAGTAAACATGTAAGATTGAAAAGAAATACGATAAAAGGTTTGTTTGCTCTGGTTAGTCAGAACACGGTGTTTAGTTTCACCACTTCACACAAAAGAGGAAAACGAAGTGGTCTTGCCACTATCTGCCTACCTCGCTCTATGCCCCCGCATACAGAGCTACGCACGTAGAACTGGTAAAGAAGAAAAAAATAAAAAAAATCATAATCATTAACTTTACTTTTCGAGTTCAAATACTGAGTTGTTGAATTTAACTTATATCATACAAAATATTTATAATACTCTACACTACATAGTTATATGAAAACATCATCAGCATTATATAACAAACCCAGTAAAGCGGAAACAAACAATCAATAAGTCATTGTTATTGTTACAATATATGACAATGAAGCAATAATTTGTTCAGGTTAATTTAAATTAGGTAAACACTTGTCAATATAAAGTAATATAATTTTATATAAAGATTAAATAATGTAAAGTCCAAAATAATGTGGATTTATTTATATTTAAATGATTTTCATGCTTAGATTGGCAAAGCGTGGCGTTAAGTACCACGCAACACGCGGCAAAAGAAAAGAAACGAAATGTTCTAGCGATAAGTTTCTTCTGTTAATCCGGGAAATAGCATGAAGTCCTTATTATTATAAAAATAATTACAAGCAATTTAAATTATTTGAACTGAGTCACGTCTTCTTAGATAGTAAGTTGTCGTTACAACGTTGAAGCTGAGTTTGAAACTCAGCTTCGTACCTAGCTGAGGTGAGTTTTTTCATACAAACTTAGCTTATTCAAATATAATTACCCTGTGACGCAAAAAGAAGGTGTTATAAGTTTAAATAACCTATCTACCTGTATTTCTATCAATGTGTGTGTGTCAGTATGCATGTGTCTGTGGCACCGAATTTTTAGTTTCGAATGAATCAACCGAATTGAGTGCGGTTTTTTAATCGAAAGCTTAATAAATCGCTATGTTTTGTTAAATCAAGAGGATGATCGGGAGTGATTTCTCGAGTTGGATCTTTATTAATTTTAACATTTATGCTTATTTTAAAATATTTTAACATCATTCAAGGTAAGTAAAAAGGATACGGCTTTGTTACTTTTTTATTGTATTGTGAATATAAATTCACTTTTTTTTTCATCTCTCTTTCGCAGATAATGCAATCTTTATTAGAAACTGATTCCGGAATTAAGGTCTGCCACATGACGCCATATCTGCCATATGATGTCTTGAAAATTTAACGCAGAGCAAAGAACGGAATATCTTCACATTACGTCTCTTTACAAAAATACCTTCTATATATCAAATAAAGTATGAAGTTGAAAATGCTTTAGTCGTTTTTTAATTTAACAATATATGTATGTATGTATAACTGTATATACTACTTGTATACCACGAAGACATTATTCATGCCATAAAAATAATAAATTAACATTGTATACAATGTAACAATAAATAAACATTGAAAATTTGTTAGAAATAACAAACACCGGCTTGTATAAATTCTATTCATAGGAACGTAAGTACATAAATAAAAATAAGCTTAATTTGTTCCAAGTTGTTTGTTTTGTAAATAAAGATTATTGTATCGAGGAAATAAACAGGTTTGTTCTTTAAATAAATAATTCGAAGCGCGGCGTTGAGTGTAAGTATTTAATACTTGTGCGCGGGGAACACCTCTCTAACTGTAATAGAAACCAATATCTCCAAAGGAATTTAGGAAGGAGTTTTAACACTAAGTTCTCTCTTTCTACTTTGCTGAATGAAAGAAAACGTGAAGATATGGAGTAGCTTATGTAGACTTGAATAGGCTTGATACTTGGCTTAAAACATTCTGGTTCGCCACTTTCCACCAAATCCTGGAAGCATTGCGTGTTGAGTGGCGGATCTTAACGCCGTCTTTTACTTCATTACCACAAGGATAATATGAAAATATTAAATATTTTATTTCTTCGAGTGCGGATTGAACCGATAACCTATACTAAATAACTAAAGTATAGAAAGGAACTCCCACCTGTATTTTTACAGAAATCTCAAGCAACGCTCCGAGCTCCTCACGCTAGTAAACGGTAAATAAGTTACAAGTTGTAGTTAAATTATAATCAAAACTTAAACTAAGCTTAACTTCAATAATAGTTCAATTAGACCCGTAACGGATGTAAGCATCTGTTACCACCAGCGGTAGTCCGCCCGATGTGGATATATTAAACGATCACACCATCTGTACGTAGATCTAAGATCTCCAGTAAATACTGGTCACGTTGGCAACGTTAAGTTCCACCACTGCTCGGAAATGTTTTACCATCTAAAGTCGTGAAGCCGAAAGAACAAATCAAATCTAAGCGAAAAGTTTAATTTGGATAAACTATACTATCGCCCTAGTAAATATAACGATCATCATTAATATTTGAATAGTGATGAACATAATTACACTAATATCTATTAAATTTCAGTTCTCCAGCTCCAGATTGAGCGAGGTGCGCTTAGAGCACAATAGCGGTAATTGCGCGCTGATTGCTTCTACATACTAGTACATTACATGCATACATGTTAGAGTATACAGTGTAGTTTGTGTTATACGTGACCTATTTTCCATAGGAAGACCCGCACAGGACAGGGTAGGCAGAGGAAACTTCTGAATCTATTTTTATGACATTCCATTCCGTTCCCCAGTTTAATGGCGTAACTCAACGCCGCTCTTTTACTCGTGTTGAGAGATAAAAAAATAAAATATTTCATATTTAATTTCCCTCTAAGTGGGAATGGAACTCACAATCTGTAGCGTTTATGGTCATACGCTTGTAGGCCTATTGTGGCGTAGTGTCCCTATTATTTTTACATACACATTTAAGAAGAAAAACCTGGTCACAAAGATAACATTAGGATCAAATCTGTCCGTACAGTGTGGGGTAATCTACATAAGTTAGGGTCAGGGCGTCTGTAATTAAAAACGCTGGTTTGACTTTAAACATAAAAATTGTGGAAGCGATTCTCACTCGGAGGAATTGACTTACTTGTTTTTTCACTCGAGTAGTTAGGAAAAACGCGGTTTTAAGTTACACTCAACATGCGATCTTTCGAAAATTGGGCCAACGGGGTAAAGTAGTCAACAGTGTCTTAACACTAAAACTTATTTCCATCCATCTTTCCTTATCCTTCCTAACTTATCCTTTATGTAAGATATGTATTGGATTTAATCTTAGAAAAATAGTGATAAGACTTAGTTCCATAATCTAGTTCTAATCTAAAAGCTCTTTAAATTTCAATGCAATTTGTTTGTGATGGAATTTCTTTGTGATTTTTAGAACAATACAATTTAGCAGATTTTACTCCTCAAGCCTTGTTATTATTCTGCCTCACTTCGAGAATAAAGACACTAAAATATAAAACACTGCAAAACATAATACTTTTTGCTCTAAGATAATTGCGGTTTACAGATGTGAAAGTTTTTATTAGAAAACATTCCTTCTTAAAATTACAATGGGCTTGCATTAACAAATTAACATTTGTTTAGGGTAGGGTAGGTTAGAGTCTTTATTACGAGAGCTGGAAAATAAAAATAATTTGTTGTCAGCGTGAACACAACCATCAGGCTTACAACTCTATCTACTTTGCTGAACGTAGTATACAGCATATATAATTTGTATATTTTATAAACATGCGAGATACAGACTGACATATTTTTAAAACATTCTTTGTAGTCTTCCTATTAAACGCAAGTAAATGCTATAATATTTTAAAATTGTAATCTTGTACCAGTACCATTATTGGACGGGGCTCGGCGGCTACAAAGCCTTTCATTACTCACCGCTGTCTTTAATCTTGTTAAGACATAGTATTCTACACGACACGCCGCAGAACTATAAGCTAAGGTCTAAGATTTTTTTACCGATATCAAATAAGAATGTCATTATATATTATATTTATATAATATAAAAGATATACTATTTCAGCTCTTCTAGCTCTTTCTCCCTTCTTCTTTCTTTATATCCACTTCACTTCACTCGTAAAGTAACGTCTTGGGGTTAGAAGACTGTTCCAAATATTCATGAACAAAGGGAGCTATGAAAATAGTGTTTTTGAATAACATAATGTATAAAATATTTTCTTTAAATTGCCGTTAAGGAAAATTTGCTAATAAAAACACCACTAATACCATTTGCCAACTCCTCCTTTGTGTTACTCAACGCTCAGAACTATCGGCTATAGGTACATAGTATAATTATAAAATTTTGCCTTTAAAGATATACGATCTTAATCACCGTTAGTAGAATACTAAACTTCGAAACTTCTGTATTATCCTTGCGTGTAATTTATATGTAAATGTAAGCTACACTGCAACAATCTCGCGTGCAGTAAATCTGTGTAATGAGACTTTCTGTTGTATAATTCTACTGAATTTGTTGAGCCTAAAGTAGCTATAAACGTGATATAGCGAGGAGAGGGGTGAGATTTAAAGTATTGTCTTACGTCAGACTTTATTAAGGCAATTGTAGTCTGTGCAGGTTGAGTGTTGAAACTTGACGTCGCACTTTGTCTGGTTTTCAGAGCGAGGAGATGAAAATTATTTATTTCCTCAAATGGGAATCGAAACCACAAACATTACGTTTGTAGCCTCAAACACGTCGACTTTGAGTGAAAGGAACTCACAACTGTGTCGTTCAAAGTGAGTAGAGAAAAGAGAGCCTGCACTCTCGTTTAGAAAATATGCCGTTTACATGATACTAGCGAGATATGGCAGGAATGTATGAGTGCGAGGATAAATTACTACATATACATGTAAGTATTTTATAAGTAATGGTGTGTGTATAGAAGCCGTCGTGACACAGTTTGAAGATGACCTTGTGTTGCGCTCTACATTTCAACATGCAATATCTCAAGCTCAGATGAAAAATGGTTACCTTTACCAATCATTCTCTTTACATAACATACATTTGATTGAATATCGACTCCACAAAACAAAGGCAAATAATTAATAACCCTGAAGGCAACATGCTGTCGGAATGATCCGAATTCCTTCAACAGATGTTGAAGGCTTCTTAGCTCTAATTAAAGCAATTATGAATGAGAATACCTCTATAAGAATTTAGTTTTCTTTGCTATCGCTATCATCTGATTAATGATCTAAAATATGTAAACGTACCTACGTATTTAACCCTAATTTAATTCAAAGTCTTTTCATTAGAAAGTAAAGTAAGTAATGACAGCTAAATTGGTAGTAGCATTAGGAATCTTGACAATAACAAAAGTGTTTCTTTTTAGAAATTGTCTCAGATTTTTTTATTAAAAAAGCAATAAAATGGCACGTTCGAGTCTAATGTACGGTGCTTTAAGAAGGTCGGTGCTTTAAGAAGGTGATCTGATTGCCGCGAGTCCGTCTACTTTATATTTCATACTCTGAATAAGAACATGCTTTTATATTAAAACTATAATCCTAAAACTAACAGCAATTAGTAAACTTAACAATGCTCCGAGCGAGTGTTAGCTTAGTATAGAAGTTGTTGTAAGCGTTTGTCGCGACTTCAATAAAGTGCTTTAGGCTTTAATGTACAATATTGTGGTGCGATGAAATTGAAGTTTCCATTCCCCGCAATGAAGTCGTGACCGAATTAGGAATACATACATGGAATGTATTTTATTTATCTTTATGCGTCTTTCATATGAATTAGGTATAGAGAGAGATAATTATGTCACCAAATGGTGAAAAAAATTTGTAAAGAAATGTTTCTCAGAATTCAAACCTAAGACTTTTGAAATCCATTCACTGACGTAGCCACGAAGATGCACGGTTTTCAAGAAGCAAGAATTAAATCCAACGATACATACAAAAAACGTTGTCTCCATATCTCTATTGCCTTAACTGTTCGTATTAACCGCCTCATACACCCATCTCTGGCTCCTCAATTTATAATCAGTAAAATCATATAATCATATAAGGCATGCGACCTGTAAATCCGACAGGTTGTACGTCTGATCCCGTTTCGAGGAAAGGAAATTATTATACCTTCGCTCTGGTAATAAGGCAATGAGCGGTGAAGCGGTTGAGTTCCGCTACTCAACTCACAATGCCTCAAATTCAGAGTACAGTGGGAAACGAAACTATCTCAATGGGAACTTAGTGTGGGATAGAAGGGTATATATTAATGGGATTTTGCAGTAAATTATATTATAGGCAAAGCGTGTACTAATGTAATGTACAAATCACTTTAGATAAGTATATTTAGTTTCACGGCGTAGAGTTCCGGTATAAGAATACTCAAAAATAAATATCACACTTTTATAAGTTAACGCAAATTGAATCTCCAGATAAATGGATGATGGCTAAGCATTTGTATATAAATCGAACAATAAATTCAATTCTTGTACTTGATTTTGTACTGATATAGACAGTGACTCTGTTCTACAACAAGAAAACATTACATCGGTTACCAGGTCTGATGGTTGTGGATTCAAAGCTAATAATTATGATAATATTAAGATCTCAACGTTATACGATGGCGTAAAAAATATATTTGGAATTTAAAAATTAAAATAAGCATTGTTTTCTTCTTTATGTTTTTCTTTTCAATTTAAATCCGAGGGATCTTTAATATTTGTAATTCACTGAGTTTAAAATTTTATGATATCAATAAAAAAATTGTTAAGGGTCTAATTGGTTGATATTTAAATATTATATATTATTTCCTTCCTCTATCATTTACTTAAAATATAGCTTGAGTACTTTCTTTTTAGTGTCATTTGATATACTTAACGTAAAGTGATATTAAACAATAGTAAAATTAACATTCGTACTTCATTTAGATAGCGGAGCTTACAAAGTTTCATTGTAGTGATATTTTCAAAGTTTTTGAATGTAATCAGTAGGACTATCTACCCGCCTGGCCACCTGGTGCCGAGGGGCCACTTACTGTAGAGCGCATTCAACTTAAATTTACTAAACTCTATTTTTCTAATGACTTTTGTTAAATTAAAACAATTTTAAACAATTATATCATATTTTATAAGATTTGATTGTTATTGAAGAATGTATAATATTTTTATAGTGTTTTTCTTTAAAAAACCAATTCCAAACATTAAACTATATTTTCATTTCATTTTTTCATTTTCATAAATTCCCTCACAGCAATGTAAACTTATTATATTAATCTTTTTGTTCAAAGAGTTTTTAATAAATAAACCATACTGTGTTAGGAATTCCATCCAGTAGACGACGTCCAACGTCTGTAGTTGAAGCTACTGTTTAGTTCCGCCAACGTCGATCTAACTAATATTGTTATAGAATCAGTTAATTTAAACTACGGTATAATGTCATTTAAATAGTTTAAAGCGCCTAATACTAGTATATATAACTGGAAGATTTTAGATCAAATTTATATTTCTTCATTCCAATACATTTTTGCATTCTTTTCCTTGCTATTACCGGCTCCATGATAACGTCGTTTAGAACACAAAATAATTTTAGGTGATGATTTTTAACTCTTGGACGATATGCCTTTAGAGATTGATTAACGTCATATTTGTCCAACATATGTTCATGTGACTATACTACAACGGTGGTTTTAAAAGTTAGTTTTTATAAGCAGTGGATCTATCAAAAAGGATCGATGGTCATAAATTAATAACGAATTATAAAAAATATAAATATAATTTAATCACTTTTGTCGCTGCATCCCGCACATGGCAGAGAAGGCAGTGTGATCTCGAGAACTTAGGTTAAAGACACCTCTGTTTATGTGTTCTGTTCTCCATTTTTTGACGAATTTGAGGCTTTACAAGTTGATTAGCGAAGCTCAACGCCACACTTTGCCTGGTTACCAGAATGAACAAATGAAAATATTAAATATTTAATTTTATCGAATGGGATTTGAATGGGTTCGAACCTGTGCCTACAATCACTCTCCCTTGTGCGCCTCGACCGGCCTCAATAAATATTATTCAATCCATAGTCAATATTAACTTACTAATCTAGGAAAAAAATATTCCTTTTATCTAAACTACTGTGATATATGGCTAACTATATATTTCATTTAGCTGTACTCAAATTTTCTCTATTAAAATTAAGAAATAACAAAAATATTATTACATTTTGTTTTAATTACAACAAAAATCAGCAAAAGAACATCGCGACCCTCCGCGAAGTATTTATCCTACAATAGGATGATATTATATAAAGATTAATGAAGTTCAGTAATTGATGAAACTTGTATAAAAATAAGAACGCGCAGAAACAAACTAATTGAAAATTAATATATTATAATATATATATATTATAATTGTCCTTATACTAGTTTTTATATTATTATGTCAAATACATAATTAAAGTTGAAATTTTTAAGCTAGCATAAATGTGTTAAATTATAAAATATAAGTTATGGCTTAGAAACTATTACGATGTATTAATTACTTGGTAGTAAGTCCAACCGCGGTGCTTAGTTGCGTTGATGAACCGGAAAATGGAGTGTCTTGATATCAAGTTTTTTATAAGCGTGAATTATTTGCTTAGTTACAATTAAAATAAAACTACTGTATGTTTTTTCAACAATGGGTCTACCTCACAACGGACCGCTTACTAATACGTAATTAAATATCGCAGTACTTTGTTTCCCTCCGAACATGCCCAAGTGAATGAATGATTTGCTATAAACAAGTAGAACATGTAGCTACGACAGGGCCGTGTTCAATATATTATAGCTAATTAGCAGGAAATTAACAAATTCACTTTATAAAGTAGCTAATTAGATTAATAATGGTCTTACTTACTTTAGTCTACTTTTTCAATACAGAAGATAATTAAAGATATGAGATATTTTCACAGTTTGCTCCAAAAATGAGCAATCCCTGACAAACTGTTACATAATATATAGTAATCACCACGTTTAAGTACAAAGATCAAATGTTGTTATTTTTGAACCTAAATCTATCCCTGATCAATGTACGAGTACATCTGCGAGTTGCGAACTGTTTTAGTGTAACTGAAATTCATTAATAGTTTGTTAGTGGAGATGGGATCGTAACGAGAGTGTATCGATCAGTTGATTAGTGCGGTCTAATGTTATTATTTGATTTTGCGCTAAAATCTAGTTCACCACTTACTAAGCTGAATCGATATTGGGATTTCTAATTACATTACAAATTTTGACATCGGTATTTGATTCCTAAGTAAAATGGATTTTTTCATTTAATGCACAAAAGCCACGACTAGTTCACTATCTTGTTTTTGCTCGTTGGTTAACTGTCGATAATTTTGTATTAAACTTTCGTTATGAATAATTGAAATATTTAACATTAGCCTGGCTGGTGAAGCGATGGAATTACCATATACCTACCTCAGTTAGAGTAGTATTAAGATAGCAGACAGTGAGTTCAGGTACAGTTTTCAAGCTTTATACTGTCTCCCTTTATTTCAAACAAATATTTCAAATGTGTTCGAACCTTTTTAATTTTAATTATAAAGTTCTTCTTGTCATTTTACCTTCACACTCAATATCATGTCATATATCAGTCAAGCAATCTAGTGTCAATGTATTATATAGCTCGCCGCCGCGCTTTTTCTTGTTTACAGAGACAAGAAAACTATGAAAGGATGTAAAATATTTCTAATATTTTACATCCTTTCACAGTCAAACGCTGTTCCACTGGACCACAAGGGCCTGTACTTAACTTTTACTCATAAATAACAACCTATGATTTTTATATTATAAAAAATAGGTGAAAAAATATATGTTTATTTATGATTATATAAAAAAGCTAATATTCTGCTTAAACTCAACAATTATAAATATTTAAAAACTTCACTAATTGCCAAAATTTGTTAAAAGTTCACGCTGTCCTCCACCCGCCCTCGATGAGGGCGTATCTCGCCTGTAGATAATTATATTAAAAACTTATATTTAAGAAATAGCAGAAAGAGAAATGAAGTGTCTCATTACTATGTTCCATTTGGCTATCCTGCTATGTACGGAAATCAGCGTGAATTATAATAATTCTATTCATTAAAACAGATCAATAAGTAAATAGCATGGAAAGTAAGCACCTAGCTGTCAGTTATAAGGCGTGGACAAAGCGCGTCTCCGCTACAACGACATTGTCCCGTTTCTAAGGGAAGGGAGAACAGATAAAAGACAACTGGGTTGTGCGGCAAGAACAGTACATTCAAATGTACAGTGGTGTATAAAGATAATAATATTAGATATACTTTTACAGTAAGTTAAGTTAAATATTTAAGAACATTAAGAAGTAATTGAAACAATTTTTTTGATTTTTATAATGATTTATCTTGCTTCCACGTCTTTTCTTTGACGTTCACTCTTGTTTTTAAAAAAAAGACCTACAATTCTGTAACCCAGCACTCACCTGAATATTACACATACAGTGTCGTCTCAATTAGTTCTAAATTTTACATTCATTGCCTATATATTATTAATAGAATAGTCCGACTATAATTTCTATTTCATTCTCTATTCATCACAGCTACTACATTCGTAAATTAATACTAGCAAATGCCAAAACCCATACACGCTTGTATATTTCGAACTAAAATATTAATTTCATTCATTAAATAGAAACAAAAGAGCTTCACCGACGTAAATAATGTTGTCTGTCGTGTTCAAGTAAACAAAGCCGGAGACGAATTGAATTTTTGTTCAAGACTTCACAAAAGTAAAATTAGTATTAAAATGTCATAACCTGAGTCGTTGATACATTTTGTTATGACTATGATATAAGAACTTATAAGAGTGCGGAATGAGGGCTTTGAGATGTGTACTATATGCTCAGTATGTAGTGACTCAGTGACACAATAGGTCTCAATAAGCTTGGTTGCTATTAAAAAAATGAAATCATTCTGGTGCAGTGGGGCAGTTCAATTTCTACTGGAGAAAATTACTTATTTTCGTTTTCTCGTTCCGGTTACAAGACAAAACGTGGCATTGAATTGCGTTGCTCGATTTATAATGTTTTAGAAATTAGGAGGATTGTGTGGAACGAGGTGTTCTAACATTAGGCTCTTTATGTCTGTCTACCTTGAAATGTATAAAACAACGCTTTAATTTATATGAAATTATTTTTAATTTATGATTTATACTTAGACAAATGTTATAATTTTTAAAAGAACCACGTAGTTTAATAATGTCAAGAAAATACCTTTAATTTAAACTAATTCTTTGTTCTGACTTAGGAACGCATGGATCAAATCGTGCTACGGTAAAAAAACTTATACGTTTTTAAAAAAGTAACTCGGTATTAATTATTGTTATTACCTCGACCGATTGAAGGAGATTTATTTATTTATCCTTTATTATTATCAACACATTATAAAAATATATTTGGGAAATGCCTGCTTAATAGTAGGTGTTATTTCACACTTAGGAAATAAACATACTACGCTTGTTACAATTTATATTGTTAGCAATTTACGAACAACAACAAGCATGTAAGAATTTGGACGGAGTTTGGTGAGAACGAATGGCGTAGTTGGTCAGAGCGCTTGGATGGTTTCCAAGAGGCGCGGGTTCAAACCTTGCTTCGTTCAATTTTTTATACGATTTTAAAATTTAGTATTGTTCTCTCCTAAGTGTGAAATAACACTTAAAAAAAATAGTAAAAATATATATAAGTTGTAACAGCCATATAAGAATCTCGACGAAGCTTGGTGAGAACGAATAGCTTAATTGGTCAGAGTTTGACTTGGACGGTTTCCAAGAGGCGTTAGTTCAAATTTTTAAAATTTTTAAAAAAATTTTAAAATTTAGTAATAGTATGTTTATTTGTTATTGTAGCGTTACGTTCACGTTGTATCTCGCACGTGGCAGGGTTGGCAGCATTCTGAGAACCTAGTGTTAAGACACTCCGTTCCCTTCCCTTTTTTTGAGGTATTGCCTTGATTGCATTTGAGGTATTGCCTGTTGAGTGGCGGAACTCAACGCCGAGTTGAGTAGGTAGGTATGCTTAATATAAATTAAAATAATTTATGTAAATACAAAAAATACTACAATACAATACAGTATAATACAAAATAATAAAATACAACGCAATATAAATACAATAATTTCCAAATTCAATAATACTCTAAAACTGTATTTTCCTAATTTATTAGTTTATTCAACTTATTTTTGTTTCTTAGAAATATTAATAATTTAAGTAGGTGTCACTAATTTTGTAAAAGATTTATAGTAATATAATTTATTTGGATGTTTTCTCACGAAGAAACAAAGAACGAAATAAAAATATTGGTATCCACTAAGAGCTTTTACAAAAAAGCTAAAATAGCTTAATGTTTTTACATGAACAAGAAAAGTTGATGAGGAATGACTTGATGATGAATTTATGATGATGATGAATTTAATGACTTGCAATATGTAGTGAAACTTATAAGAAATTGTGTGGTGGAGTTCAATTTACCCAATACAAGAGAAGTATCAAGCAATCTATACTCTAAATGAAATAACTCGTGTCTTAAACTTTACTCTATTGCCAGTCTAATTATATGTTATAGTATTTTTATAGTTAACTATTGTGATTTTAACTTCTTATATTTTTCCCAATAATATGATAAATATACTTGTATGTATATACTTACAAAATGTTTTCACTTTGACGAGCTTGAGTCGATCAATTCAATTTGGATTTGAATCTTGGATATATTTTTATAAATTTAGATACATTCATATAATTTTAATAATTTGCCAGTAAAGGCAGGCAGAGTAAACCTAGTATTAAGTCACCCTTTTCCCATCACAGACTACTTATCTTATACATAAAGATTTGGAATTTTAATGAAAATAAAAATTTCAAACATTTCCTCCGTGTAAAAATTTAAATCACTTTCTCCTAATCCGATAATACACAGTAAATTATTGAATTTAACAGCGAGCTTGACTTGAAGTGAAAATCAAACAAGTCACTGGTTGACTGACACATTGAATGATGTGGATACAAACGTACGATATAGGTACAGGCATTTTATTATAAACATATTCCGGTTTAATGATCGTCATAGTAAAAATATTTTTTTTTGTAAATTAATGTAGGTCATTCAGCTTCACGATGTATCCCGCACATAGTAAAATAGGCAGAGGGAACTTGGGAACTGGCGGCCAGATAGCCTCACTGATCACGTTGTTGTTTTCGTTCTGTAGGTACTCGTGGAACCTAGCGTTAAGACACTCCGTCCCACTTCCGTTCCTCACTTTCCGCCGAATTTGAGGCATCGCATGATGAGTGGCGGAGCTCAACGCCGCGATTTGCCTTGTTAAAGAAAAAAACAAATGTAAGTCATTTTGTTTTACCAAACGCGTGTAGCCTATCAAACCTGTCATGGCGTAGGGCCACAATCGTGTGACTGTAAACGCAACAGGATGTGGATCCCTATTCGAGGGAATCACATATTTAATACTTTCGTTTCCTTACTCTGGTATCGAGACTAAGCACGGCGTTGTGTTCCGCCACTGCACTAAGCTATTAAAAAAGTTTCTTTTTTAAGTTTAAACGCTATATTAATTGATATAAATTATAAACATGTGTGTAAAAAGTACATTTAGTTGTATTGGAAAAGTGTATATAAAATCACTATCAATTTAATTAAGCACTTTATAAATATAGATCCGTGAAATTACAGCACAAAATAATCTCTGTATGAATAATTTCTTGTCGTAGTTAGATGTTCTACCTGCTAGTATTGCCAGTACGCCAGTATACGACCTGGGTATTTTCAAGTAGCTGTAGCTCCTCTTGTGATCACTTACCATTAGGTCTTGTATGCTCGTTTGACCTTGTGTTTTCATAAAAAAAATATATAATTATAAAACATATATAATATTCCTCACCTCGAATGACTATATTAGGCAGAACTCCTGGAGGGTTCTACACGCTTTTGCATATGCCGTGTGATTCCGGCTTAGAATAGGATCACCCTGGTACTGATGGTGTCGTAAGAGGCGACTAAAGTACGTGTGGTAGAGTCACGTTGTCAGCAATGGCAACACGCATGGGCAGACTCGACCGGATT
>DWMZ01001151.1:0-17479 GCA_018249855.1 Eueides tales michaeli
TCTAATATTTTTGTTCTCTCGATTTGGTAACGAGGCATAAATCGGCGTTGAGTTCCGTCACTGAACACGCGATGTCTTAAGTGCCTTAATGGTAACGGAGTGTCTTAACGTTAGGTTTCAAGGCATCTGCCTACCCAGCTATGCGCAGCTGTAACTGCGTAAGACGAAAAATTAAATGAAACTCCGATTAAGCAAATTGTTAATGATGGTTAAGTTATTAGAGCGCTTCACTAAAATAAGATTTTGTAAACGTTTTATAACTATCGTTATACATAAATTTTAAACAAGTTGAAGGAGAATTCTATATTTTTATTTATTTTTAGTTTATTCCGTTTATACTATTATATATTAGTTTCTCACTCAGCTTCACGCTGTATCCCGCTAGTGGCAGGGTAGGCAGAGGGAACTTGGGAACCTAGTGTTAAGACACTCCGTTCCACTTCCGTTCCCTACTTTCCGCCGAATATGAGGCATTGCGTGTTTAGTGGCGGAAGTCAACGCCGCGCTTTTGCCTTATTGCCAGAGCGAAGAAATGAAACATTAAATATTTAAATTGAAAATATTAAATAATTCATTCCCTCGAGTGGGGATCGAACCCACAACCTGTCGGTTACAGTCACACGTTTGTGTCAAGACATTCCTCTATATTAGTTCCAAATAGATATTATTATTTTTTTATTATTTTAATACTAGATAGGCAAAGGAAAAGCAGTGTTAAGACTAATTTCTGCCTAATATATGATACATTGCATTTGTATGGCGGAAGTCACTGCTACGATATGTCTTCTTAACGGAGCGAGACTACGAAAACTTTTTATTATCTAGATGAAATTAAACCCACAACTGTATTCACGTACAAATACTGCACTGCGATCTTCATAAATATGGTTTTTATAATAATTATTACAAATATTATAAATATTCTTACAATATTACATTCAAACACGAAGAAATCAATTATTAATTACTTTCATTCCCTTGGTCTGGTAACGAGGCAAAGCACGGTGCTAACAAAGTGTCTTAACAGTAGGTTCCCAGGTTCCCAGGTTGCTATCGCCGGAATATAGTATGAATTCAATGAAACTGATACTACTACTTTGCTAAATGCGACGCATCTGCTGTTCACCATAAGAATTCATGAGTTGTACTTTGTCTTACAAAAGCAAGGGAAATTCTTTCACTGGACTGGGAATCCATCCAAAGACCATTTCACTGGCTTACGGAGGTTCCTATAGAAATTATAATCCGAAAGCTACTTCACTCAAAATAACTTTGCATAACATTAATGCAGCACACAGCAACGGCGATTAGGGCAGAGCTTTTACAGGATTATCTAACCACACTATGTATAATCACAGCAAGTAGGTATTCAACGAAAATGCAAAATGGCGTCGATTGCAGGCGATAAAGCACTCCGCCAATTTGGAAGACCGCCCAAACGCTAATATCGCTCATAACAATTAGAATGAAGAAACGATCACAAAATTACTATAACTCTAACGGGAGTGGACACTTGTCGTCGTAGAGTTATAAAAGCTCTGTGAAAGCTTTTGCAATTTATAAAATATACATTTTTTTAATTTTACGCTTTTTAAAGCTAGCTCAACAGACAGAGGGTGTCTAGTATTAAGAAATTATGTGAAAATATATTATATACAGACCATGCATCGTGTCGGAGCTCAACTCCGCAATTGTTATTCCACAGTGGGGAAATGAGAATAATTTAAAACGTTAATATCCAGATGGTTCACTGCCCTATGACGGCTTTACTTTCCATTTGTACATGCTACAAAATTGAATACTGATAAAAACAACAGAAATCAACTTGTAGAAGCAGTTAAGTCTCGATAAATCTGTTTCCTATTCTATAAGAAGTCATGAAATTTCTAGGTAAAGTCAAGACAAGACTATTTATTTGCTTATTTATTTATAAGCATATTTTGGTTGGATTTCACTTCTTTTTGCAGGCTTTTACATGGTTGCCATCATGTTAAAAAAATTTTGCATATACAATATGTCAATATTTATAACGCTTGGCTGGCTCTTATATTTTCTCATGAGCGCCATCAGGTACTCTAGACTGTCGATGTTTCTACATTTGATAGTTTTATGTTTCTTGTTGTATCATTAAATATTGCCCCTGTACTGAATTCTGGTTCTCTAGGATTTTGGGAAGTACTGCTTCTATTTTGATGAGTGAATGCGTGAAACTTTGGATTTCGAGGAGGTGCGGGTTCAAATCCTGCTAAGTCCAAATTTTTTTAAGTTTTCTAAATAAATAATTTCTTCTTTCGTGTACATATTGCAGTTGAAACATATAACTAAGCCGGCCTCTTTAAGTCTATCTATAACTTAATAGAACGTCTAATATAAATTGCCAAAGATCTCCACACAAATAATTAATGCGAACATGTAAGTACATACAATTATTGAACTATTGAGATTATTACAAATAATCATTAAATGTTGTTCATACATATGCAAGGCAAGGCAGGACCGCTTCGATTGCATCCAAAAGACAAAATTATTTTTAATATTTTTATATTGTTAATGATCTCAGTTAGATCAGCGTCCGACTGGACGTGCATCGGTTGTGGGTGCGATCATCACTTGGGGGAAGGGTTCCTTTTGTCTACTCTGCTTTAATTATTCAAGTTACAGCGTGAAATAAAAGTGAAAAAAAAACATTATATTTATGTAAGCTTAGTGTGATTAAAGTGTGAACCATACTGTTTATTTTTTCGTAATGTATATTTTTATACCATGTATGGTAGAAAACAAAACAAAATGTTAATTATGAAATCTTTAGATTTCATAATTTAGAAATTTAGAAAACAGAGTGTCTTGACACTAGATTCTCAAATTACCTCTTGTTGCTATGTGCGGAATACAACGTAAAGCTATATATATATATATATATATATATATATATATATATATATATATATATATATATATATATATATATATATATATATATATATATATATATATATATATATATATATATACTCGTATATACCAACAACGAGAGGTAATTTGGGAACCTAGTTTCAAATCACTGTTCCCGTTGATCACTTAACGCCGATTTTGAGGTATTGATGGACTCATGAGTGGTGGCGATTTTGAGGTATTGATGGACTCATGACTAGAGTGGAGAGAAAACATTAAATATTTAATTTGAAAATATTAAATATTTCATTTTCTCCAATAGGGATCGTACCCACAACCTGTTTACCCTGACCCTGCGCCACGATATATACATAGTTTTATAAGAATGGTTTTTGTCTCTCCTGATAATTTACTTAATAGGCTGTTAGTAGTTTATAGTGTGAAGTTAAAAAACATAAGAATTTATTATATATAAATATAAAAATGTTTATACATACACGTTTTAGTTTGTATTTCTTTATACTGTTCATATTGCATTATGGACTGGTTAAGAATATTTTTCAGCGTTTAATCCACCTTTTATTTGGTGTTTAAATCGCATGCAATAAAAAATGTATTATTAAGTCTTAAAACACAATTATAGTATAAAGGAGACATTGATCCTTATTCGAGTACAAGCGTACGACTGTAAGCGCGACAGGTTGTGGGTTTGATTCCGCGAGGAAATAAAATATTTTATTATTTTCCGTCGCTGTGGTAACGAGGCAAAACGTTGCGTTGCGGAAAGTGGAGAATCGAATAGTCTTAATGGGAACGGAGTGTGTAAACACTAGAAAATAATAGGTTAACACTAGGTTCCCCTCTACCCTACTATATAATCTACTTTATGCGGGATACAAAATTAAGTAAAGGAAACTCACATCATTGTTCTATTTATAAAATATAAAAAAATATATACATACATGTACATACATAAGTGTGTCTGCATACCGGAAAATTGTTTTTAGCAGGTGTTTCCTTTAAATTTGTAGGAAGCCGCCAACGTTCGCGAGATAACGTCTCGGTATTCTTTTGTCTATATTGAAATTGTATATTTTTCGCGAAATATTTACTAAAAACACCTTTTCATAATAGGTCCATGTAGCGCAGTGGTATGAATAATTCAATAATTAGGCAGTTTAGGTTCCTTTACCGTGATATTAATGTATTGATTAATTTTTTTGGTTATCAGATTTAGTTCGGAAAAATGTTAGTTCTTAAATCAGTTTTGCCTTTTAAAGGGGAAATAAAACCTTGAACTACAACCATATTTTATGTAACATACATTTTAAATATAATTTTACTAAATATTGTAATTTCCGAGTTACCCATGAAAATTAATAAGGGAAATTTCGTCGAAGATCCTATGGTTAACTTGGGATGTGCTTCATTACGCTCGAAGACTTCATTCAAAGTAATTATTGTGATATATATTAAAATTTGTTTTATGCTTTATCCCGAAAATAGTAGAGTAGACACAGAGAATCCAGTATTAAGACACTCCTTTCTCCGCGTGTTGTACAATATTGAATCATAACGTATTGAGTGGCGGAAGTCAACTCCGCACTTTAGTGCGAGGCGGGTATAAAATATAATTCTATCTTTGAAAAAATCAAACAGACGCTGTCGCACTGCGTATTGAAATTATTAAACATTGATCAATAATCTTTATGATTGATTGATTTCGTTTCGACGAAATTAGTTTTTAATAAGATTTTATTCAAAGAAATGCAATGCGATTTCTTTATTTCTCAAGCTTTAGCTAGCTTATTAGAGTTCTTAGCGCTACTTCAGTGCTTTAATTTTTGTGTCAATGAGAAATAACTTTAAAATATTTTATAATATTTTCGATCTTCAAAACTGTCCAAAGTCTGTCGTGGCACACGGGAACAGGTTTGGGATTGTAAACGACAGGTTGTGGATTCGACCCTACTCGAGGAAACGAAATATTTAATATTTTAATTTAAATGTTTATTATTCTCAGTTCTTCGCTCTGGTGACAAGGCAAAGCGTGGCGTTGAGATCCGCCATTCAACACGTGATGCAGCGGAAAGTTGGAAACGGAACAAAGTGTCTTAACACTAGGTTCCCAATTTCCTCCCACACTGCAATGTGCGGGACACATCTTGTAGCTGAGTGAGTGAGAGAGTACAAAATGTACTTGTTTTTTTTTTGTTATGGTTCCATATATAGATAATTAAACATTATTTATCTTAAGATGGCCTGGCGTGGCATTTAAGACAAGCTGAAATTAATATCAACAAATCAGTTCTGCAGTCCCGTAGAGCGCAGAAAAATTTAGCTTTCTAAATCAACACAATGAAAAGGTACAAGCGTTTGTGTATCGTTTGTACTGCATTTTGTAAAAAAATCTTTATATAATTAAAACCTATAGGTTACGTTCTATGAACTTGCATTTTGTAAATTGACAAGAAGTGACAACAGAACTAATAAAGAAAAAATAATAGTAAAATTGAAAATTTATAGGCATATATCACTGGGAAAAACCACCTTAGAATTTTTATTAACTTTATACTAAGTGAGTGTATAGGCCCATAAATTTCGGTTTGTCACCTTTTATAAGCTCTATACAGGTGATGTATAATTACTACTCCTGAGACATACGATTATTTTGTATTTTGATAGAAGGTACCTTTTCTTTCTTCTTTCTTTCGATACATATCTCCCCCACTCAGCAGATAATGCAGAAGAAACCAGGTAAACTAGTGTTGAGATGCTCCATTACCAAAAAAATATTTGGTTGTCGATTTCCACCGAAATCACATAGATAATTAATTAATCCATACGTTAGTTTCGATGACATTTCAACAGACAATCGTCGGAAAATCACAATAAGTTTTAAGGTTTTTTTTAATAAAATGATGTTTCCTGATTCTTTTGTCTTTTTCAATAAC
Organism: Eueides tales michaeli; assembly: GCA_018249855.1. Classification (NCBI taxonomy): domain Eukaryota; kingdom Metazoa; phylum Arthropoda; class Insecta; order Lepidoptera; family Nymphalidae; genus Eueides; species Eueides tales. The sequence continues at coordinate 5,847 of DWMZ01001151.1, forward strand.
TGCCGGAATTTTTATGTCAGCAATGATTCTTTGTAAAGATAATAGGAAGCATGCAGTATTTTATTTAACCGAGAAAAATAAAAAGAATGTTACTTTTGTACTATTATTTCGACGTAAACGTTGTTGATTTTTAGGGTTCTGCGCCTCAAACGAAGAAACTGTTTTTTATATAAAGGTTCCGTGTAGGTATCAAGCGGAAGTTACCGTCAAATATATAGCTAAGCTTTCTTGAACTATAGTGAAAACGAAGTTTCTAAGTCAACGTCATAAAAAGATACGGGCATTTATGCACCATTTCTGCAGCTTTTTGTATGAAATCCTATATAGTGGTTACCTATAGTACTGAAATTCAGTATAAAGTAAGAATACATCACAAATAAAGGAAAAAGTAAAAAAAAAACTATTACAAACTTATAATAATACTTCCTTTCACACAAAATCCAAATTTAAGTTTTATCAACTTAATTCATTGTGTAATCAGGGACGATAGGAATTCTAGTTGACCTACAAGCCTAAAATTAGTACCGAACCCTCCGGTGGTCGGATCTTACTCGTACATTACCGATTTTTGATGTTTAAACTCGATTCTTTCCTCATTAATTCCGTTATTTTTTTATTTTTCTTATATAGCGTAAACTTCAGAGGTAAAGTAGCATATAAATTTTATTCATATATGTTTATATAACGTAATAAATTAAGATAACGTAACAAATGCATCGAAGAGTTTTTTCGTTTAACGGTCAACGTTGATTCTTCTTTATGGCATTGTATTAAAAGTTTTTTTTTTTTTAAATATATTTTCTTTTGTCTCTCGGTCACAAATATTTCATAGGAATTTCATACGAAATGCAGCACACCGATGCTTGTATTTCTTTATTGTATTGGCTTGATGCATAAATGTTAGTATTTTTTTATCGTGTTGACTTGAATATTTGATACTTCGATCTGGTAACAAGACAAACCACGGCGTTAAGTTTCGCTACGCAACACGCAATTCCTCAAATTCGGCGGAAAGTGGGGAACAGAACGGAGTGTCTTAGCACTAGGTTCCCAAGTTTCCTCTGTCTACCCTGCTATGTGCGGGATACAGCGTGAAACTGAGTGAGTGAGTGAGTGAATATTTGATATTAATTTCAGCTTGGTATCTCCAAGCTATCTTGAAATAAACGGTAGACAGACAGACGAAAACACTAAGTGATCCTTTAAGTGTTTCATTATTTTTTAAGTTACGGAACCCTAAAATGTGAACTAAGTGGAGCAATATTCTTTAGTTTCTAAAAAAGCTTCGAGTTACAAAGTGTGATAACTTTTAAATTACCGTCCTGTTTGAGTGAGCCTCCTTTTGTGTTAGCTCGAGGAAAGTTACGAACACTAGACACCTCTTCACAAGTCCGATATTTCTTTGATATACATTGTTATATGAAATTTTAAAGCCTTTCCTTAAGTGATTCAATATGACATTTTATTACAAGTTATTGTGTATAATATTATTATTATTTTTTTTTAACCTTCACGCTGTATCTTGCACGAGGCAGGGTAAGTAGAGGGAACCCGGGAACATAGTGTTAAGACACTCCGTTCCACTTCCGTTCCCCACTTCCGTTCCCCACTTTCCGCCATTGAATTAGAAACACTGCGTGTTGAGTGGCGGAACTCAACGCCGCGCTTTGCCTTAATACCAGAGCGAAGAAATGAAACATTAAATATTTAAATTGAAAATATTAAATATTTCATTTCCTCGAGTAGTGATCGAAGCCAGAAACGGTCGGTTACAGTCAAACGCTTGTGCCGCTGCGCCACGACAGGCCTCAGGTGTATAATATAATTTGATTATTTTCCTCTGGCTGGCTTAATATATGAGTAGGTACTTGGTAGGTATGTAGATATTTAGGTTAAAAGTTCTTTAATAATCATATAGTAATTGAGGCTTGTCGTGGAGTAAGGGAAGATTGGAAACGCGACAAGTTGTAGGATCGATTCCCACTCGAGTAACAATAAATAATTTTATATTTTATTGCTATTATTCTCTTAAATTCAGCGGAAAGTGGTGAATGAAGTGTGTTAAAGGGAAAGACTTGTCCATAGTAATTTTTGTCTACGCGGCCATGTGCGGCATATAGCGTGAAGCTGAGCTGAGCATGTATAATAGTTAGAAGAAAAACGATTTAAAAGTAGTTTATATATAATTTCAGAGCTTTCATACTAAATAAGTTATAAATGTATTTTTTTTTAACTTACGTTCTTTTTTTGTTTATTGACAACTCTATTGGCTATATTTATTTAATATATAATACATATTTTCCAAGCTTTAAGAAAGAAAAAAAGAGATCGTTTTTTTCTGATTCTATTATTTAACACTGCACCATAATGATCTTGTTATAAACCAAAAAAAAAAATAATCAACATTGTACAGCCTTTCAGCATTTAAGCACGAAAATACAAGGAATAATCATTAACAACCAACGTCAGAAACAGAGAAAAACGTCCCCGATAAAAATCACACGAACAAAAAACAACGAAACGAATCAAAAATATCGGCGTCCTGTTTAATATTGTGTTCCTTTACACCACCAACTCATCTAAGACAGATGTATACCGTAGATTACTTTGCAATTGAAAACAAATAATAATAAATATGGCGGTTCGAGCACGCCCCGGCAAATTGAAAAGGAAAAAAACACACGTTTTGGTTAAGAACTCACTGCTTGAGATATTGAGGCGGCGCCAGATGTTCAAATATGAATTTTATATCTTTAAGATACACTTACATTGTTCTGTGATCAATTTTTTTCTTTCTGTTTCTTTATTTTAGATACCTTTTTGGTGTTTTTTTTTGCGTTGAAAAATATAAATACGGATTTATTTGGTATATAACTGTCGTGGCACAATCATCTGACTGTATACAGGTTGTGGATTCGGTTCCCACTCATGAAAATGAAATATTTAATATTTTTAAATTAAATATTTGATCTGGTAACAGGATAAAGCGCGGCGAAGAGTTCTACGCAGCGCGTAATGTTTCAAAATCGGTGGAAAGTAGGGACAGAAGAGGAACGGAGTGTCTTAACACTTAGGTTCTCAATATTCCTCTGCTTACCGTTACATGTGCGGGATACAGCAAATTCAGGTTGTAAACTCAAAAAAAATATGCTATAATTCTTCATTCTCCTTTGTCCCACAAATTAGATGTATCGTGTGTAGACTTTTGTCTACTATTCAAAACCTTCAAAACTTTCAATTTTTTTGAATTATTTAGTTTTCAAATGCTACATATGTAACTTAAATGAGTTTTGAGATCGACAGTATTAGCGGCATTATATCGGACTGTAGGCAGTTGCGGGTTTGATAACTACTATGCGGGATTCATTGCCTTTTTTCCCGCTCTGGTAACAAGACGCGACGTTGGTTTCTGCCACTGAATATGCAATGTCTGGGAAATTAGGTGGAAAGTTGCAACGGACTCTCCGTTGCAAGGTCCCTATGTCTTTCTTGCAATATGCTTGATATAACGTGAATTTTACTTTTTAAAACTTTTATATATAACTAGAATGAGGGGAAGAAGAACATATTGAAACATCAGCGAGGCATGTAGGTACTAGACAAAAGAAATGGCGATAATATGAGCAACATATCTCATACACGGAGCTTATCTTGGCTCAGTGCGGGGCGGCGATCCGTCAACGGAGCCGGGGCACGTGACCTGCATGTATACAGTATAAACTGTACCGTCGAGTAGGTATATTGGAAATTAATATAACATAGCCAAATAATTGTATTTTTTGAAAATAATATAGGTAGTTTGATCTTGGTGAGTTTGGCGGAAAGTAAGAAACGAAACGGTTCCCAAGTCCCCTCTACCTACACTACCATGTGCGGGATACAGCGTGAAGCTGAGTGAGAGAGTGAGTGTGATATATTATATTTACCTTCACGCTATTTCCCGCACTTAGCGGGTAAGCAGTGTATACTGAGGAGAGATAATGTTAAGTCACTCAGCTTCTCGAATTATGTAACATTTTCGAGACATTGCTTGTTGAATGGAAAAGATAGAGAGAGAAAATGCATTGCACGGTGACCTTGTGTAAAAACATTCCGTTCTTTGCTGAATAAAATAAGCCTGTTGTGGCGCAGAGGCACAAGCGCGTGACTGTAACCGACAGGTTGTAAATTCGATCCCCAGTCGTGGAAATGAAATATTTTATAATTTAAATATTTAATGTTTCATTTCTTCGCTCTGGTACCAAGGCAAAGCGCGGCGTTGTGTTCCGCCACTCAACACGCTATACCTCGAATTCCGTGGAAAGTGGGGAATGGAAGTGGAACGGAGTGTCTTAACACTAGGTTGCCCAAGTTTCCTCTGCCTACCATACCATGTGCGGGATACAGCATGAAGAATGCCAATGAAATTTCAATTTATATTGACATTTACACAATATATGTATTTTGTCTTTACAAATACACAAAATTGTTATATAAAATACATATTTTCATATTTACAGTTAAAAAAATTACTAAATATTCTACTATTACATATATTAATATGTCTATTGAGTAGAATAACCAAATGGATTACTTTGTGTAGATTCGTCCTGGAAACCCAAAGAGCACGTGATCCGCATGTATAGAGATATAAAGAGAGCGAAGATTAATATAGTTGCTGCTTCAAACTATTATTGTTTGCCAAATTATTATATTGATAATTTTGTATCCTTAATATTTTTTTATCTTCATTCTGTATCCATATAGGCAATGAAAACGTAAAATTAAGACACTCCGTCCCATACGCACAGTCAAATACTGTTTTGTTTTTTTTTTCTTTTTTTTTTAGCTTCACACTGTATTCCGCACAAGGCAGGGTACCTGAACTGGAGGGAACCTGGGAACCTAGTATCAAGACACTCCGTTCCACTTCCGTTCCCCACTTTCCGCCAAATTTGAGGCATTGCGTGTTGAGTGGCGGGTTTGCCTTATTACCAGAGCGGATAAAATAAACATTAAATATTTGAATTGAAAATATTAAATATTTCATTTCCTCGACTGGGGATCGAACTGAGAACCTGTCGGTTAAAGCCACACGCCTCTGCCGCTGCGCCACGACAGGCATCGAACTGTGCTTTGTCATTTTAGTAATAATATAATATAATTCATTCATACTTATGGAAACCGAACCCCACGACCGTCGCATTTATAACCAAGTGCTATACCGCTGCACCATTAAACCAACGATTTTAAATCTATTAGAGGTCGTCATGCGATCGTTCGGGTCCCACTCGAGAGAATGAAATATTGTATGTTTTCATTTTTTCGTTCTAGTAACGAGGCGAAACGCGGTATTGAGTTTCGCCACTGAATACGCAATGCCACAAGAATTTAGCAGCATGAAATGTGCCTTAATGTAGATATTGAGTGTCTTAACACTATGTTTCCGCGTTTAATCGGTCTAGTCTACTATAAGCGGGATAAAGCGTGAACCTACTTTTTTTATAATTTCAATGTATTTTTAGTTTTCTAACTACTTTGGCAGTATACTAAATTTAAAAACGTATAAAAAATTGAACGAAGTAGGATTTGAACCCGCGCTTCTTGGAAACCGTCCAAGCGCTCTGACCAACTAAGCGATTCGTTCTCAACAAGCTACGTCGAAATTCTTATACACTTGAAACAACTTATTTATGTTGTTGATATCTCGAATTTACTACCTAAAGACAATTTGTTTTGAATTATCGTTTGGCAAGAGAATGCTATTTATTAAATATGTTTACTATTTTTAAAGCGTAAGAAAAGAAAAACACTAATTTTTCTACTATTTTTTTTTATCTAGAAAAGTATTAATTTTTCTTTCCTAAGTGTCGAATAACATTTTAAATATAGTAAAAATACTTTGGCAGTAATTAAACAATAAATGGACCAATCTTACTCCCTACGTAGCTTAAGGGCAGCGATCCATCATCTTAACCAAAGTCGCGCGTGACCTGCATATATATATGTATGTACTGAGACAGCAAACGTTGAAAATTAATATGGTTTATCAAATAATTGTATTCGTTTTGTCAGAAATACTTAAGGTAATGCTATGCCATTTATTTATGCTATTAATTAAAAGGTTATATATGGGTAATTTCTCATCTCTCTGTTTCACACTATATGCCGCACATGACTGGGTGGGCAGCCTTCTGATCACTCTGCCATTGCCAAATTGAGAATGTAGTGTTAAGACACTCGACACTGACTGGCACTGACGTGCTTTAGTCATACGCTTGTTGCTCTTCGCCACGAGAGTTGTCGAAGAAGTTCATATGTTGCTACAATATGTTTAACGTATGAATTATGTGTATTTGTACATATTTGATACGTGTTCTCATTGCACTAGAAGTCGGCTGATTGTAAGGGTCCTTAAAGGGAGCACTTTCTTACATTTTCGTGCCTTAAAAGTAGAAAACGGAACCTTTATATCACTTTGTTGTTTGTTTGCGGACAGATCAGGCTGAAATGAATATCAAATTTTTATAGGTTCTTTCTAGTGAAGAAAAAAATCTTCTAAGTAAACGGTTAAACCGACTCGCACTTGACCTATTTTTTGAATAATAATTTTCTCACTTTCCACTATTTTTACTATATTTATGAGTGGAAGAAAATTTGTTTATAAAGTAGGTTTAAAACTTTAACGTGAGGTGTTACATTAGTAGTTAGAGCACAGCCAACTGAAGTTGCAAAAGGCATTTAGTGGTATTAAAGTGAGAGATCGCTCTTTCAGTTTTGATAATTTCATTCTAGTATGCACGAATTGTATGAGAAATTTAAATTTATTTACAAGCACGCAAAAAACTACACGCAAAAAACTACACGCAAAAAACTACACGCAAAAAACTACACTATATCATCTTGACAAAGCTCTCTTAAGCTGTTATTTCATTTTTTATAAAACATAGCTAAGAACTATTACCATGAACAAGGTTTTCGATGAAAAAAAAAACACATTTATTCAATCAGACAGACAAGTGAAACGATTTTGTTTCGTTCTTTTGTTTCCTCAGTTATTTATTTATATTATATGTTTATCGTGTTTTTCTTATATGTAAAAGTATATTTGTGGTTTGTGGTTGTATTTACTGTAACGTGATTTATTATTTGCGTTAAACTGTTTAAAGTACTAAATTCAAAAACGTATAAAAATTTGGACGAAGCAGGATTTGAACCTGCGTCTCTTGAAAATCGTTCAAGCGCTCTGACCACTAAAAAATCCGTTCTCACCAAGCTCCGTCGAAATTTTTATACGCTTGTTACAACTTATGTTGCTAGCATCTCTGTAGGCAGATTTTTACAAATTTCCGCTACCCAAAAATAATTAGAATTATCGTTTGGCAAGAGAGAATGCTACTTATTAAATATTTTTTAACTATTTTTAAAGTGTTATTCCACACTTAGGAAAGAAAAATACTAAATTTAAAAACGTATAAAAATTTGGACGAAGCAGGATTTGAACCTGCGCCTCTTGAAAACCGTTCAAGCGCTCTGACCAAGCAGTTTCAAATCCTGCTTCGTCCAAATTTTTATACGTTTTTAAATTTAGTATTTTTCTTTCCTAAGTGTGGAATAACATTTTAAAAATAATAAAAAAATGTTTAAAGTACATTTAAAGTGGTGTTAATTCATGACTTTCATTATTCACCAACACTATACTAAGAGTATAGTAAAAGAGACTATATTAAAAGTGAGAGTATAAATAAAAGATTATTTAATATTAATTGTAAATTGATCACAATAATTCACTAATTACTATACAATATATTCTATAATCGGTAACAAGGAAACCCTTGTGGGTTATCAATCTCCACTCTAGGAAATGAAATATGTAATATTTTATTTTTTTGCGCTCTAGTAAAAAGGCAAAGCGCGCCGTTAAGTACCATTACTAAATACGCATTGCCTTGAGAATTCGGCTTAGCTTGGCGAAAAGTTCTTTCTTGGAAACGGAATCCATCTGTCTACCCTGTCATGTATAGGATACAGAGTGAAGCTGACAAAAGAATCAGCAATGAAATTCTTATTAAACTATAAACTATTATATAACATTAAGTGAAACAACAAGCTATAAAAACCTTTGTTTTAAAATATATTCACAAATTGTGTTTCTCTCTCACCTTAGGACAGGAAATTAAAAGTTTTCTTTTACGCTCACAATACACTTTTTGAACAAACGACGAGCTCACAAATTGACTCAGCTTTATGTTTCATTTGAAATATCGTAAAATTTGAATGAGAATTTTCCTTTTTAACACTTCCTATTAAGAAAACAATATATTTTAAAAGTTCTTAACGTTCTGTAAATTCAGACCATTCTGGCGCAGTGAGATATTATCGGAGTGTTAACAGGGGTTTGGATTCGATTCTTACTCCAGCATGTGAATTATTTTTATTTCCTTGCTCTGGCAAGAAGACAAGCTGCGGTATTGAGCGCCACAATACGCTACTCTCATTTTAGAACATGTTTTTCTTATTCCTATATTATGGAAATACAGCGTGTAGCAAATTATATTATTTCACAAACTTGAAAAAGAAAACGTCCCGCTTGACCAAAAAAAAATCACTGCCTTATCAGGGCAAAGTGTTTGTAGCTTTTAAAATGTTTATCTTTACCTAATCCCACCATGGAGAACTCAAACCGGTTCATTTCTTAACAAACTACGGTGTCACAGACGGACAGACAAGTCAAACTTTTAGCACGCCTCTTTGCGGCCTGTCGTGGCGCAGCGGCACAAGCGTGTGACTGTAACCGACAGGTTCTGGGTTCGATCCCCAGTCGAGGAAATGAAATATTTAATATTTTCAATTTAAATATTTTATGTTTCATTTCTTCGCTCTGGTAATAAGGCAAAGTGTGGCGTTGAGTTCCGCCACTTAACACGCATTGCCTCAATTTAGGCGGAAAGTGGGGAACGGAAGTGGAACGGAGTGTCTTAACACTAGGTTCCCGGGTTCCCTCTGCCTACCCTGCCTCGTGCGGGATACAACGTGAAGCTTATCCTCTTTTTGTGCCGGGGGCTAGAAAGTTACTCAGAATGGACTTACGTCCGTATTTATTAAGTTATTTACATTTTAAACAGGATGTTTTAAATATTTTGCAGTAGTTTATGGCCCCAGGTTGTGGAGAGTTTTCAATTTCCTTATTTAGTTAAATAAAATTCGCTTCTACATACTTTGCAGTTTATTGATTTTTGTAATATTTTTATATGAAATACGTGTACCTAGAAACGTCGATTAGTATTTAACCTTATGATAAACAGATGCAAATTGTTATTAGTTGAATTGCTCAATTTTTGATCATTGCGTGTTGAGTGGTGAAATTCCACATTTCTATTTTTTTGCCAGAGCAAGAATTGAAAATGGCATTTTCCCCGTGTGGATTTTTTCCCCGATTACTATCAAACCCAGGGCAATCATGCCTACAGTCGCACGCTTGTGATACTATGCCATGGGGGTATATTTGTTTAATGTCTGTTATTGGACATCTTTGAGAGCAGTATTTATGTAGATATCCTCATTACTAGTGACCACAGCGTAATTAACTTTTTTTTTAATATTTTTCTTTATTTTAGCTTCACACTACATGTGGCAGGTACGCAGAGAGAACATAGATTTCAGACACTCCAACTACATATTTTTAGCCTCACGGTGTATCCCACACAATAAGTAGGCAAAAGGAACCTTGAAAATACTTCTATATCCCACCTTCAGCTGATTCTTGGAGACATTTCACGTTGAGCGGCGAAACTCAACGCCGCGCTTTGCCTCGTTACTAGAGCGAGAAAATGAAATTATAAATAGTTAATTTCCTCAAACCCGCCAACCTGTTGGGCTTTTAGCTACTCGCTTGTGCCTCTGCGCCACGACTGGCCTCATACGACAAATTTCTTCAGTAACAAATCACAAGTTTTCAATGTTATTGTTGTTACACTAAGCTTATAGTTGTATGCTTGAAATTTTCAAATTCTTTACCGAGACATCGTTAAAAAGTAAAGCTTAGTACGATGTTTCAAGTTGGGAACTGCATAGTTTCAAACAAGCGTTTGCAGTTCTAAAGCAAGTTGTGTTAAAGATGCAACGTGATATAATATCTACTTAGCTCGCGCTTATAATTTAGACTTATAATAAAATGGTAATGAATCAGTGTTTGTATGTGGAAGATTTAGTATATATAATATAATGAGGGCGTAACATTTCGATCTCAGGTGAAAAATATGAATGGGGGGGCATTTGTTATTGTAATAAAACCCAAAACATATCTTATTATATTTTTTATTGTATTTTTTATTGTGTTAAATTTCAATCGGTTCACAAAGAAAAAAGTTGTAGTTATATAAAATATTTTGTTCAAAACAAATGGTACACAGTATTATTAAAATTCTCATTAAAAAGACAAGGCAAACGAGTGGACGGGTCACCTGATGGTCACCTGATGGTCACCGACGGCGCCTAGTAACACTAGACGAGCTACAGATGCACTGCCAGAATGTAAGGTGGAGATAGATGTGCTTTTTGAAGTTACCCATGTCGTATCGACCTGGAAATACTACCGCAGGTAGGCTATTCTACATAAGTGTGGACAAGGTGTGTGAATCATGTTACTGCGCTGGCAGTCACCGCAGGTACTAACCATAGATCAGTATTACACTATTTTGTCAGCTTCACGTAAGAATATTCTTACCCCATGTTTATATGCGCTGAATACGAATAATGTAGATTTTCTTGGATCCCGTTGGAACTTAGTGTTAAGACACTCTATTCTCCATAAAGACACTTCCATTCACCACTTACTGAATTCTTGAGGTTTAACGTGTTGAGTAGCGGAATTCAATGCTTCGTTTGTGTAAAGTTGCTAATAGGTTTTTTAGCACATCGCTTAAAACTAGCACATTTTTTACTTTTTATTTTTTGTTAAGCTTCACGCTGTATCCCGCACAAGGCAGGGTAGGCAGAGGGAACCCGGGAACCTAGTGTTAAGACACTCCGTTCCCCACTTTCCGTCGAAATTGAGGCATTGCGTGTTGAGTGGCGGAACTCAACGTCGCTCTTATTACCAGAGCCAAGAATTGAAACAATAAATATTTAAATTGAAAATCTTAAATATTTAATTTCCTCGAGTGGGTATCGAACCCAGAACCTGTCGGTTTAGGCACGCGTTTGTGCCATTGCGCCACGACAGGGTTTTTTAAATTTTTACACTTTACGATTTTTTAGAATTTTTGCCTGGTGGATAAAATATAAGACACGACGTTCTCAGCCCATATACGTCCACTCTCTTCATTCCACCGCGTTTGAGTTATTGTGTGTTGAATGGTGAAACTCAATACGCACTTTGTTTCGTTACCATAGCTGGAAAATGAAAATATTGAATTATTTATTTTACACGAATGGTAATTGAATCTACAACCTGTCACGTGTACAGTCGCGCGTTTGTCCTGCTGCGTCACGATAGGTCCATGCACGTTAAATATGTATAAATGCCAAAGTAATATGGATAAATTTGTCAGAATCAAAAAAATTATTTATTACCATTAAAAATTAACGATGCCTGTAACTCTAACGTTGTCTTTAAGTATTTTTTTTTATACGTGTTAAAAAAAAAAAAAAAA
>DWMZ01001152.1:0-17478 GCA_018249855.1 Eueides tales michaeli
AATCGAAAATGAACCGAACACAAAAGTCATATAGCATGTTAATTATCGTTAGTTCTAAGCGAAACATTTAGGATAATTGTCACGTAACATTCGACGAGACTTGGATACGCTATTGCTCTTTATACATAGCCTATTTCTTATAGAGCATTTTTTTTTAGCTTCACGCTGTATCCCGCACTAGGCAGGGTAGGAAGAGGGAACCCGGGAACCTAGTGTTAAGATACTCCGTTCCACTTCCGTTCCCCAGTTTCCGCCGAATTTGAGGCAATACGTGTTGAGTGGCGGAACTCAACGCCGCACTTTGCCTTATTACCAGAGCGAATTAATGAAATATTCAATATTTTAATTGAAAATATTAAATATTTCGTTTCCTCGAGTGGGGATCGAACCCAGAACCTGTCGGTTACAGCCACACGCTTGTGCCACTGCGCCACGACAGACCTCAATTATAGAGCTTAGATATTTTTTTAGCTTCACGCTGAATCCCACACTTGGGAGGGGAGGTAGAGGGAACTTGGGTACTTAGTGTTAACACACTCTGTTCCTTTCTGTACTTTCCTACGAATTTCAGGCATTACGTGTAAAATGGCGGACCTCACGCGCAAGATCACAAGCGTGTGACTGTAAACGCGACTTGTTGCGGGTTCAATCCCCACTTGAGAAAATGAAAAAATTAATATTTTCAAAGTAAATATTTCTTCGATAGATAGATAGACAGACATACAGACAGACGAACGGAAAACAATTATAGGATATAAAGAATCTCGTTTATTTCGTTTGAGTTACGGAATCGTAAAAATACTTATTTTTCTATAAACTTTTAAAATTACCATGCATTTTGGTCACTAATTAGACTTTCATTTAAAAATATCAGTTTCAATTTGGACAATGAAAGTGGTCAGTGTTTTATAATCGTAGAGAGTCAAACAAAGGCTCCGCCATGAATACAAAGTAAGTTAATTATTTTAAAATTATGTAAATTAATACTATTTAAGCTAATTTAGATTAGATAATAATAAATTAGGTAACAAAAACCTTAGGCCTTAGGAACATTATGGTTATTCATAGATTGACACTGTAAACGCGATGGATGGTTTTTTTTAGGTTCACGCTGTGTCCCGCACATGGCAGGGTAGGCAGAGGGAACTTGGGAACCTAATGTTAAGACAGAGAGGGAGTCCGGAGAGTTCTAACCCTAAGTTCCCAAGTTCCCTCAGCCTATTTTTCCTTCATTCTAGTCCACTACCACACATATTCATTGTATATTGTTAGCATAATAAAATTCAAATGAAATCAGTTCTAGATAAATTGTTTAGGAGACACGTAATAGAATTATGTAAAGTTGATTCTAATAAAAGAAAAAAGTACTGAGTGGGGTTCAAACGCCGAGTATCTGAAGTGCTTTTGACGATGTCGTCGCCTGCCTGATCGCACACTTGGAGGAATGCCTATTTTTAAATATATTGTCTTTTTTATAGTACCATAGTTTAGTTAAACAAAGTGCAGCGTTTGGGTCTTTTTACTGTAAAGCCATACGCACATAGCAGAGTAGACAGAGCGAACTTGGGAACCTAGTGTTAAAACACTCCGTGCCCTTGCAGTCTCCACTTTCCGCCGAATTCTTGAGGCATTGCGTGTTAAGTGGCGGTATTCAACGCCGTGCTGTTCCTCGTTACCAGAGCGAACAAAGAAAATATTCAATATTTTATGTCTCAAATGGAAATCGAATTCATAACCTGTCGCATTTCTAGTCACGTGCTTTTGCCTCAACAGGCCGCTGTGTCACTACAGGCCTCTTTTGTTTTCTTCTCTTTTTCTCTTCTGAATTTGTTAGCCTCAAAGCGGTGTTTAATTTCGCTATTGAACAATAAATTCTCTATTTAAAAAAAAAATACGGATCCAATTCACTATATTCTCGAAACTAATTCAACCAGAAAAGCAAATGAATAAAATAAAGGCAAAAAAATAACTTTTTTTACAAAAAAATTGTGTTTTCGAATACTTTACATATTCACGTCACGATCAACACGTGTCAAGAATCTCTATATGTTGGACGTCTCTCTGTTTCACGAGCCTTTTACTTTCTAAAGTCTTAGTAATATATTCAATAACTTTCAGTTGGCTATAGATTTATATACTTACTTGGGCTGTCTGTGGGGAACGAAACGGAGAGTCTTAACACTAGGTTCCCAAGTTTTCTCCGCGTACCCTGCCGAGTGCGGGATACAGCGTGAAACTGGACTTTCTAACTTGCACAGTTTACAAACTTTTACAACTAATATAAACAAATAAGAATTATTAATGTCTTTTTTTTTCATTTTAGACACCTTGTATGTTATCACATTGTATATTCCTGAGAGATTTTATCATATTTATAGTTTAAAATGGAAATAAAAAAATAGCAAGTAGTAAAAAATAGGAAATATTAAAATGTTCAGATCGTTTAAACAGTTATCTGGAAAAAGATATAAAAATAATGAGGCCTGTCGTGGCGCAGCGGCACAAGCGTGTGACTGTAACGGACAGGTTGTGGGTTCGATCCTCAGTCGAGAAAATGATATATTTCATATTTTCAATTTAAATATTTAATGTTTTCATTTCTTCGCTCTGGTAATAAGGCAAAGCGCGGCGTTGAGTTCCAACACTCAACACGCAATGCCTCAAATTCGGCGGAAGGTGGGGAACAGAAGTATAACGGAGTGTCTTAACACTAGGTTCCCAAGTTCCCAAGTTCCCTCTGCCGACCCTGCCATGTGCGGGATACAGCGTGAAGCTGAAATATAAAAATAAAGAAAAATAAATACATAGATAAAAATTAAACATACAAACATAGAGTTAAGTAGCGTAGAGAATTGGTCATAAAACACAAAGAAGCAAAGAAAGTCTCCGTTCTCTACGGTGTAGGTTACTAGATCGTAGTAAGGTTAGTAGAGTCGTAGCGCCGTGGTCCAATCGAGCTACTGTGCCAGACGGTAGTGGGTACGATCCACATTCGGGGGAATTATATAGTTCATAATTTTACCCTCGCTCTGGTAACAAGACAAAGCGTCCCGGTGTAACACCAAAGGAGCTATTGCATTGCCAACCTTTAAGGTGGATATAGACGCGATTTTTAAGGTACCCTTGTCTAATTGACCTGGAAACGCTGCCGCTGGTAGACTATTCCACAGTGCGTGAAGCGTTATTTTATTTAAAATCCTTTATTTATTAACTACATTTTCTCTACATTACTCACTGTTATACTAATCTCAATGTATTAATACCGCGCACGTTCTAAAGTACATTGAACACTCGAAATTATAATTTAGGACTCGTAAATTATGAAATATTTAACAATGTTTATTATGTTACTATCCATATGGCTTATTTAAACGCAAAGTATGTTACTCAGTGTTTAGTTGCAAATACTGGTCTAGGATTCAAATATCAATTGGGTAGCTAGCTACAGGCTTTATGTAATTTCTAACTAGCACAGCCTAAGGCCTACCATAGGCTGGGGGCACATGCGTGGGACTTTGTTCACATGGATCTCTACTTCGATCATACATTTGGGCTCGATCTCTACTCGAAGAAGTGAAATATTTGGTATTTTCAACTGAGATATTTCATTTAATTATTTATTTTCTTTGTTCTAGCAACAAAGCAAAGAGCGGTGTTAAGTTAATAGATAGGTAAGGCGTCACTCAACATGGAATCCTTTAAATTCAGCGGAAAGTAGAGAGAGAGAGCGTCTTAAGTACCAAAGTTACCTCTGCCCACCCTGCCATGTACAGGATACAACATGAAGATATGAAAAAAATCGGAGCGTCAAACGCTGCAGTCTCCTCACACCTCTTTACTCGTCCCCTGTCAACAACCTCTTTATACATGCTTTCCGAGAGGTCATGGAGGTAATAATTTTTACCTGATTCTTCGTCATAGACTTCAATATGTCTGTTCTCGCTCTTGTGCGCACGAGTTTACGAACGCACACTCTTAAGTACAGTACAAATGTGGTCATGGCGCAATCAATCTCATGACTATATAGGTGTGGATTCGATACCCACTGAGAGCAACGTTAAGTTCATTCAATCTAAAAATTAGAGTGTCTTAACACTAACATCTCCACCTATTTCGGTATATAGAGAAATACAACATATGGCGATTCAACAGTATCAGCTATTTCACTATCTCAGTTATAATAAAACTAAAATGTTCTTAAACAGACTTCCGGTAAGTCTCAGACGGGCGGCGGATCTAAAATAAACACGGTTTAACAATGGACGCGTGCTTGACACGGCTGATGTGGGTCGAACTACGCAACCGGTGCACAATGACGCAACTCGCCGATCTCTTTTGTTTATCAACAACACGTCTCTTATTATGGAAACAGTGATATTTGGAGCTCTGGTAATAATATTGAGGGAAAATGTAGTGTCTTGACACTACGTTCTCTTTAGCATCTTGTATGTGGTAGATGATGATGAAAATATATGTTGGAAGTTTATTTTTTCAGAATCTTATGCGTTCGGTGTTGAGTGACGGAGCTCATATTGGAGGGAAGAAATCAAAATATTAAACATTTCATCTTCTCGAGTGATTGGGGATCAAACCCACAATATATCGCGTTTACAATTTTGCCACTATTAAAAAATTGTATATAACATATATAATTTTTAAAGTAATTAAATAATTAACAATATTGTATACATTACATTACATCGTCCATAGTTTTTCATATAAAAATCCAGTGAGTGTCACGTCGGGTAAGGACAATGCTGTCTTATTACTTTTATATGGCAGCTTGTGGCGTGACAGCGACACACGGCTTCACGTCATGAATATTAAAATGGGATTTCTCTTACATATCTACGTGTTTTCGTGAAACGGATTGTACTTAATTTGTTAGATTTTTTTATCATTTTATATGTTTAGTTCGAGTTTGTAGGTTGTTTGGGGGTGTTTGTGAAGTGGTTTTGATATTTTTAACAGATTTTAAGTGAAATTCCATACTTAAGAAAGAAAAAACTTATTTGAACTTTGAACCAGCGCTTATTAGTGATATTTTTAAGCAATTATCCTTGGGTAGTGGAAATTTGTAAAATCTTCTCACAGAGATGCTAACAACATAAATAAGCGTACAACATAAATAGCGTATAAGAATATCGACGTAGCTTGATGAGAACGAATGACTTAGTTGGTCAGAGCGCTTGGCCGGTTTCTGATGAAGCGCGGGTTCAGATCCAAAAAACTATGGTTTTAATATGTTTCATTAAGTGAAGTAATCATGAATTCCAATATAGTTAATTATATAGTTAACCCTGGAAAAGCCAAGCAGGAATAGATCCTATAACCGCCGCGTTCACAGTCAAACGTAGTGTCGATTCGACCAAAGGGCCTCTAATTTTTAGATATTTTTATATTTAGCCGTGTGGTTCCGGCTTAGAATAGGATCACCCTAGTACTGATGGTGTCGTAAGAGGCGACTTAAGTACGAGTGGAAGAGTCACGTTGTCAGCAATGACAACACGCATGGGCAGACTCGACCGGATTGTTACCACCCCCGGCATTTAAAACCGGCGTTAAGTAGAGGCTTTGGTCACTGCGTTTCGCATTGGGTAATGCCGGGCCACGGGGCCCATCCACTTACAGATCGGCAACGCTCCTGTAGCATCTCTGGTGCTACACGGGGCCGTGGGCGGCGGTGATCACTTACCATCAGGTGACCCGCACGCTCGTTTACCGTTTCTTTTCCATAAAAAAAAAATAAAAAAAAGAAAGATATTTGCGGACCGGACTTGCTAATAATATAATCACATAAAAGAGCGGTGTTGAGTTACGACAGAACTTTAAAAACTAGTGAGTGTGTATTCATTTGTAATGTGAATTGAAATTCAATTTTGCGCTTTACTTTTAGCAACGAACGAGAGAATTAAGATAGTTTTACTGAATTCTTCAGGGAATCCCCGAATAGGATGGAGCCCACAACCACTCGCACAAAGATTACATCCACAACATATATATCTGTATAATGCGTTGTCTATAGACAAATTCATTCATAGTACATAAACTACAACATAAATGTCAGACATTAATATATTGACATTTTAAAGTAGTAATCGACACTTAGTTCTTTATTTTTCTAAATAAGTATATTAAAGACACTTCTCTTTTGACAGATACACTGATGTATACACTGAGTGTACGGTGTAAAGTGTCGTAGTCAAACAAAGGAAAGCACATTGTTAGTACAATTTTACATTGTTCGACATAATATTTCATAATCTATGTAATATTCATACTAAATTATTATTAAACAACTAGACTAGTGACCTCCGCTTTTTCCCACCATTGTTAGTTGTAACGACGTAAACTACTATTGCTTTATAATATTGAGAAGTGAGTCTACATTTGTAATGCAACATCAGATTGTTAAGAAGTAATAATATGAAGCCTGTTGTGGCGCAGCGGCACAAGCGTGTGACTGTAACCAACACGTTCTGGGTTCGATCCCCACTCGAGGAAATGAAATATTTAATATTTTCAATTTAAATATTTAATGTTTCATTTCTTCGCTCTAAGGCTTATAAGGCAAAGCGCGGCATTGAGTTCCGCCACTCAACACGCAATGCCTCAAATTCGGCGGAAAGTGGAGAACGGAAGTGGAACGGAGTGTCCTAACACTAGGTTCCCGGGTTCCCTCTGCCTACCCTGCCTCGTGCGGGATATAGCGTGAAGAAAAAAAAAATAAAAAAAGTAATAATAATAATAAATAGCTTCTTTTAGTTTGTCTATAGCGGCATAGTGAGTTACAGTGCGACTGTAAAAGGGATGATAACTGGGTTAAGATTTCTTATTAAGATATTTCTTTTCTCCACACTCTGTTCTTCTTGTCAAGGTGTGGCGTATGGAGTGGTGGAATCGAAGGCCGCGCTTCATCTCGTTACTATGGTGAGGAAGTAGAAACGTAAAATACTTCGCATGGGAATCGAATCCAGTAATCACGCTTACACTCAACCGCGTCTCACTGCGCCACGACAGCAATTCAGACTTGAAGTAAAACTATACTTAGTTTTGTTTAGCCACTCTACTAAACAAAGCGCCGCGTACACCGCATATAGTAAAAGTAAAAGTAGAAAAGGCAGAGGAAACATAGAAATAAATCACTCCGTTCCCCAACCATTGCCAAAACACATCTTTTGAAATGTTACGTGTGAGTGACGGAACTTAATGCCGTGTGTTGTCTTATTACCAGAGAGGGAAAATCATTAATAAATATTTACATAAATTTGATTCTCAAACCACAAAATACTTAATTTAAAAAAAATCTAAAACTTTCTTACAAAATACATAAAGTGGCTCTTCTTAAGTATTAACAAAGGAAACTGGCAACTGCTAACAAAGTTGCGTTCTAACATGGAGAAAACACTCGATTGTTAGTTCCTTTACGCTTTGAAGATAAAACGATTTAGTTTGTTTCTAAAGAAACGACCACTTATTTGTCTTTGCTGAGGAATAAAGACAGAAGATTAAGGACAGTCGTGGCACAGTTTTTTTTAACTTCACGCTGTATCCAACTTAGCAAAATAGACAGAGGGAACCTGGGGAACCTAGTATTAAGACATCCAGTTCTCAATAAGATACTTCCGTTGCCCCACTTTCTACTGAATTCTCGAGAAAGTACTACTAAATTCGCATGTTGAGTTGCGGAACTCAACGCCGCGCTTTACCCTATTGTCAGAGTGAGGAAATATCAATATTAAAATATTTCACTACCCATAATAGTAACCGTACTTAAAACTAAAGTATTTGGAGTATATTTTTTTACCAGTCAATTTTAAACTGAATTTCAATTGCCAAATTAATCCTCGCCGTTTCAGAAGTTGAACAAAATTTCATTTTCCTATACGTTTGTTTGTAAAACACTCAGCAGCAGCAGTGATTCAATTTGTACACAGCGTACTAGTATCGCGGAGTACAAGTACGATATTGCTCCCGTCTGTATTCACACACAAGATCTAACTCCGTACAAGGCTATAACTCGGCGATTCCCAATTCAATTGTAAACGCCGTTTCCTTTGTGTAGGGTTGTCACGTTTATTTATTATTATTTTTTTTTTATACGATTTTTTTTTCAACTTTTTATTGTGTGAACTGGGTGGGGTAGGCAGAGGGAACTTGGGAACCTAATGTTAAGGTACAGTATTCCTATTAAGATACGTTAATGTCCCATTTTATGCCTACTTCAGGAAGCGTTGCTTGTTGAGTAGCGGGACAATTAATTTCAGACTCTACTACTAGTGATATTTTTTAACTTCACGCTGCATCCCGCATACAGCAGGATGAACAGAGGAAACCTAGTGGTAAGTCACTCCTCTTTCCTTATTAGCCTTTACGTGCAAGAAAATAAAGAATACTTGTAAGCTAGAAATTATGACCAAAAATTGAGGTCAGTCGAGGCGCAAGAACACAAGAATGTGACTGATAAGAGGACAAATTGTGCTTTGGGACCCTACTCCATAAAACTAAGTACTTAATATTTTATTGGTACCAAGACAACGCGGCATTGCGTTCCGCCACTCAATAGTCAATGCCTCAAGCTCAGTGAAAAATCGAGAACGAAATGGTGTTTAGACACTCCGTTCTGTAGATGTTTCTACGGGGTACATGGTAATACAGAAGGAACGTCAACGTCAAAAAGACATCTGAATGGATTTACTATAGGCCGTGTGATTCCGGCTTAGAATAGGATCACCCTGGTACTGGTGGTGTCGTAAGAGGCGACTAAAGTACGTGTTGGAGAGTCACGTTGTCAGCAATGGCAACACGCATGGGCAGACTCGATCGGATCATTACCACCCCCGGCATTTAAAATCGGCGTTAAGTAGTGGCTTCGGCCACTGCGTTTCGCATTGAGTAATGCCGGGCCCCGGTGCCCATCCATTTTAAAGACCGGCAACGCTCCTGTAACTCTTTTGGTGTTATACGGGACCGTGGGCGGCGGTGATCACTTACTATCACGTGACCCGTACGCTCGTTTGCCGTGTCTTTCCATAAAAAAAAAAACTATACAGATTCATGCTAACATCAAACTCGCAAAGTATACTTTTTAAATTTGTAAAAAAAATCAAATATAAATAGTATTTTAGTTATCCATAAATTAAGCCACATAAGAAGTGTATTGTTGTTCAGGTCTGTCGTGAGACTGTAAATGCGACAGGTTATGGGTTCATTTCCCACTCCAGGCAAATAAATATTTATTTTGAATAAATATTTAATGTCTACAATTCTTGGCTCTGGTAACAAGACTTGAGTTCCGCCACTCAAAATACCTTAAATTCGGCGGAAAGTGGAGAACGAAACGGAATGTCTTAGTACTAACCCGCCGACAGGGCAGGCAGGGTAACCAGAGGGAACCTGGGAACCTAGTGTTAGACATTAATATTATAATAAGATTAAATAGCCAGCCCTAACCTGTCGGTCAGCACGTTGCAAATAAACGATAAACGGCAGGAACTATTCACAAACGGAACGAATTCATTCGCCTGTATGACCCGCTTCCTCTGTTACGCCTTGGTTTGTTAGGAAAGGTTACTGGCATACTCTACACCTATTGAAAATTGATTATCTTATAGCTTCATAGCAATTTGGCGGTTACTTTGACAGAGTATAATAGAATATAATATATTTTTACTATTTTTAAAGTGTTAAAAAAACCACACTTCCTAAGTGTGCAATAACACTTTAAAAATAGTTACAATATTTAATAAATAACATTCTCTCTTGCCAATCGATAGTTCTAACGAATTGTCTTTGGATAGTGGAAATTTGTAAAAATCTAAATTTAAATACGTATTAAAATTTAAACGAAGCAGGATTTGAATCCGCGCCTCTTGGAATCCGTCCAAGAGGCGCAGGTTCAAATCTTGCTTCGTTCAAATTTTTATACGTTTGTTAGTATTTTTCTTTCCTGAGTGTGGAATAACACTTAAAAATAGTGAAAAAATCTGCCTACAGAGATGCTAACAACATAAATAAGTTGCAACTAGCGTGTAACAAAGCAAAGCTAAATGTAACGTAGCTTGATGAGGCAATATGACTTAGTTGGTCAGAGCGCTTGAGCCGTTTCCAAGAGGCACGGGTTGAAATCACGCTAATTTTTATACGTTTTAAAAATTTGTAGAATATAAATATTTTATTATTAAAAGACCGCGGTGACACTAAGTTTGACTGTAAACCCAACAGTTATAAATTGACAATGACATGAATGACAAAGACTACCTCTGTCTAACATGCTATGTGAGAAAAAGCTCGAAAAGCTTGAATATATAGTAGCTAAGTTAAATCCGTAATAAAACTATTTGTTCATACAAATAATGTACACATATTTTCATGAAACCAATCCTTTACGTATGTAACCTTGTAAGGTAAGGATATTATACATAAGCGAGGACAGTTCGTAATTGCTTATGAATGCATGGTCGCTGTCTGTTATTATAAAAAAATATTTGTTATCAAACATTTAGTTGTCACTTATGAGACACGTTAGCATATATTTATTTAAGAAGATTGTATGTTGTAAGGAAACCTTGAATAACAAGAATAATCCTTATAAGGTAAAAGAACGATCAGAATATTTAATTTCAAGATTTTTGGAAGAAATATAAATTTTACTTTTATGTTTAATGAACACAATGAAAAGTAATAATAAGCAAAAGTAATAATAAAGTAAACTTACTTGCAATAATAAAGTCTCCCATCCCTCCCCGTGTGAACAGTCCACCCTTCCTTTAGTTCTGTCTGAAGCCTCTCTAACGCAACTTCATCTTCCAGAGCGCCCTTACCTTCAAACCTGGGACTTCCGCCCATCCTGGGACTTCCATATTTTGGACTCGCTCCCAACCTTGGACTATTGGAGCTTGAAGCCGCATCGCTTAACGGACTGCCGGTAAGTCTCGCACTAAAGTTGGGACTAGGATTGGGCCTAGGACTTTGCGCTAATTTTGGGCTGGCAGTGCCGCTGGGACCTGGAGACGACGACGCCTGCTGCAGCAGCATTATATCACGTCATTGCACCATTGTTGAGGTTATCTGTAAAGAAGAAATGAAACGTAAATTTCCCAATCGAAATAGTTTATATTTTTTTTATAAACAGTTTTGCTACAGTCTCGCAGTCTGAAGAAATCGTAAAATACACGGCGATATCACTGAAATTTGATCTATAGTTTAAGAATGTATAGATTGTTAATAGAGATTTTACCGAAATTTCGACAGGTAATGGCAAAACTGACTTTTACTATAAATTAAAATCGGAGTCTATCGTATCACAGGGGTACAAGCAAAATCGACAGGTTGTGGGTTCGATTTCCATTCAAAGAAATGGAATATGTAAAATTTCATTTTCATTGCATTAACATCTCAATTTTTCATCTAGTAACGTGCAATCTACGTCGAACAAAGCGCTCTAGAGTTCTGTCACTCAACACGCATTGCCTCAAAGTCGGCAGAAACTGGGGAATGAAATTTGTCAATGGGAACGAAGTGTCTAATCACTAGGTTCCCAAGTTCCCTCTGCCCACGCTGTTGTGTGAGTGAAAAAGCAAGGTTCACGTGAACGAAGTTGTCCACAACAATTTTTTAAAATAATAAACAAAAGTAAATTATTCAAAATTTAAAACGATCATATATATTATCTTTAACTGTAGATACGACAGAACTGTTTCAATGTCCCTACACTCTGCTAACAGCAACTAACGTCACTGGCGAACTTTAATTAAATTTGTGTTTTCATTGTGCTTAGCTGAGAACGTATCCAGCGTTCACTCGCCCCACTTTTGCAAAATACTGAAACGTAGGACCTATCTAGGCATACTCAAGTAATATTACTTTTCAACGTCAAGTTGAATATATATTCGTCCTCTACTTTAAGCCAAATTCTTGACGCATTACGTATTGAGTGACGTAACTCAACACCGCATTGTTTAGTCATTAGGCAACGAAACTAATCTATTATCGAATCCACAACCGTCACGTTTTTAATCAAACAATGACCCGCTGCGCCACTACGGCCTCAATTAAAGCTTGAGTTGGTAAAATATTGAAACTATTAAATAACACATATCATATGTATATTTATTTCCGTATTTTGAAAGATAGATAAAAATATTTAGACTTCCGTCTAAATAAGGATCCTCCAAACAGGTGTTAGGCGACGTTATAAATATAATTTTCTGCCGCTCGAGAATACTTTCTTAACATTTTATTTTTAACTTTGGCACTACTCTTAGTCTTACTTCTTCATATTTTTCACGCCTTATCCCGCATAATAACAGTGAAGGAAGGGTTTCATACTTTCTGCCCAATTTTCAAGTCATTGCATGTTGATTGATACAACACAATGCCGCGCTTTTCTTTTATGGAAAAGACACGGCAAACGAGAACGTATAGGTCATCTGATGGTAAGTGATCACCGCCACACATGGCTCCGACTACCACTAGGGGAGGTACAGGTACGTTGCCGGTCTTTAAGGTGGATGGGCACTGGGGCCCGCGAAAACGCATTGGCCAAGTAGCTACTACTTAACGCCGGTTTTAAATGCCAGGGATGGGAATAATTCGACCGAGTCTGCCCGTATGTGCTGCCATTATTGCAGCACCAGGGTGATCCTATACTAAGCTGGTATAACACGGCAAAAGCTTTGTCTTTTTACGAGAAAAAGTATAAAAAAATAATTGGTTGTCCTGAGTGCGAACCTAAAACCTTCCCTTTGACCTTAATTTGATAATATCTATAAAAACATTTACGAACAACGCAAGTTAATAATAGATTTTTTCATTAAAATCAGCTTAAGCTAATTGTTATTTTCTAAAGACCATTTCCTTATTTGGACGCAAAATGTCTTTGTAACCGTTCAAGCGAACCGGAAATATCCATGTCACAATGATGAATAACGTTACACGTCAAAATATTACTATATTGCACACAATGTTATCGCAGGCCAAAAATGTCGACCCTTGTATTTGACAAAGTGGGCATTTAGACCAATAAAATACTTTCACAAATATCCTTACCCACCTTTATAGAGCCGGAATAAAAAATGGGAACAAGCGAAATGACATTCAAAAAAATTGCAACCATTTTCATTCATATTTTGCGTCGCGTTTCAGCGATTACGTTTTGTGGGCGATATTTCTTTTTTTTTTTAAAGCAATTTGAGCGGCATTTGGTGTACTTTTTGCGGGCTAGTTTTAATCGATGTTGGCATTTTTTCCGACGAGGATGTTTCACTTCCTCTTCTCTTTTGAATGCTTGCCAGAGATTGTTCGAATTATGGAAACAGTATTGGAGTATTTATACTTTTTATTTAATAACAATTTGATAAGAGACAGGAAAGGGAGAGAGAAACGAGAAATCTAGTGCTAAATTACTCCGTTGCCCACTTTCCGCCGAATTCTGAAGGCATTGCGTGTTGCAGTGGAACTTAACGCCACGCTTTGCCTCGTTATAAAAACGAGTAAAGGAAAATATTAAATATTTCATATTCTTGATGGATCTGGGGTTCGAACCAAGAACCTGTCACATTTACAGTCGCACGCTGTGCTTCTACGCCCTTATAACTTCTTATATATTGTCATTACGTTAGTTAAACATAATACCAGAGGCCTGTAGTGGTGCAAGGCGTACATAGGACGATTGTCGGTTTGATGCAAACTTGGGGTATGAAATATTTCATACTTTCATTACCTGACATCAGTAAAGTGTGACGTTGAGTTCTGCCGCTGATAGCGCAATGCCTGGAAAAATCGATAGGAAGTGGAGAATGGAAGTGTGAACTCCTAATGAGAACGGAGTACCTTAAAACAGATTTCTGCTTTATACAAGATAGACCGTGAAGCTAATATCATTTTGGAATCATATTTTCGGTTGATTTTTACTTATTTTTACTATTTTTAAAGTGTTATTCCACATTTAGGAAAGAAAAATACTAAATTTAAAAACGTATAAAAACTTGAACGAAGCAGGATTTTTACTTTATTAAATAGGAGTTCAGGCTCTCATGACGGATTGTAAGAGAAATACTATTTACCAATTTAAAATGTTTACAAATAAACAAAATTTTAATACTAATAATAACTACTACCACATCTTGGCGAAGTGTTTATAGCTCTTAAATTGCACTTTTTCATAAAACTACCACGATAAAGAGTTTCGGTTAGAAAGGCTGCACACAACTTGCTTCATTTATTCAAGAAATAGGGTTCCAATTAAAGATGGAGAGTCTTGCCACTAAGCTCTCTTTCACTGCTTATCTCTCCTTCTTTTTTCATCATATAATTCTTTTCCCAAACTGGAATCGAACTAATAATCTTTATCAACAAGCATCATACCACTGAGACACTATGGCAAAACAAAAGAGTTAAGATTTTATAACCGAATTCCCAGCTCGTCCCAAAGAGTAATATAAAGATAGAACTTTACCAAATTACCTCAAGAGATCGTTAACGTCAGTTTGAGGATCTAATATAGTTCCCGCGGGAAGGCACGCAAAGGGGTGGTTTGTTAGCAGGTCGTTAAGTTACATATTAAATATCTATAATGCATAATTATTTAGCTATTAAATTTTCTAGAAATAATAATCTCTCTCTCTGGTAATAAGGCAAAAAGCGGCGGCGTTGGGTTTCGCCACTCAACACGCAATGCCTCAAATTCGGCGGAACGTGGGGAACGGAAGTGGAACGGAGTGTCTTAACACTATGTTCCCTCTGCCTACCCTGCCTCGTGCGGGATACAGCGTGAAGCTGAAAAAAAAACATTGATAAATACACATATTTTCTATATAATCGGGAAAACTTGATTGCATTTTGTGGATAATCCGATTTTTAATTGATATAGTTTTTGTTAGCTTCACGCCATATCCCGCACTTAGTAAGTAAACGGAATATAGGAACCTACTGTTAAGGTTCCTTTCGCTACTTCCCACCGAATTCTTGAGGCCGATATTTACTCGGGGTAGTGAAATATTACCTACACACTAATGATTTCAATCCCAATGAACATGATGTATCGCGCAGGTAGCGGCAGAGATAACATGGGAAAATAGTGTTAAGACACTCCATTATCACAGGCATACCTCCGTTATTCACTTTCCATTAAATTCCCCACTGCGTTTAGTGTTGGAGCTTAAAGAAAACTTAGTGTAAAGATTCAAGGCATACCGTAACGCCTCCGAATGAGGAAATGACGCCTAAATCGTAATTTTATGCTCATAAATATATAAAACAGTGTTTCAATGTATAGAAAAAGTTGTAATTGCGCTGTTACCATTTCAGATAAAGTACGAGTACAATGTATGTATGTAATTAGTGAAAGTAAAAGTAGTTCCATAATTCGTAATTCCATCTATCCAAAAAAATTTTGCTTAAAATATTTTTAAATATTTTTTTAAGTAGAAATTAAAGATATTTTTTAAAAATAGTATTTATAATACTAAAAATTGTAATAATTTAAAGTTTTTTTGCCATTTTCTGCTAAATTGAAGGCAGTTTATATTAAGTTAGAGAGCCACTCTTTGTCTTGTAGCCAGAGTAAAAAAAAATAGAATATTAGAAATTTAATTTCCTAGAGTGGGGTTCGAATCTATCGCCTGTCGCGTTTACAGCCGCACGCGTGTACCCTTGCGCCACGACAGGCCACTCGCACGTAATTCTTAGAGAATATTCGACGGTCAGTCACATAAAATTTAACTATATTAATAAAAAAAAACTTGGCCTGACAAAAGAATTTCATTACTTTTTAAAGAAAAATCCATCGAATCGTGTCTGAATTTTTTGGGTGCGATATACATATCAAATAACATTACAAGATATGACAACCGACAGCCGTTGAGTAATTATGTAGAGTATCGTATTCAGAAAATCCATTTGAAATACGACGGAGAAGGTTCCATTGTGATTGAGATCCAATCGCTTGGATCAATCATTTATCATTTGTTAAGTGAAGACATTAAAATCTTCTTATTTATTCCTATAAATAGAGTAGGTATAGGGTATAGAGGGAACCTGGGAACCTAAGCTTGTGCACTGCACTATAAAAATATCTATGTTGAAAATATAAAGAAAATGTAATAAAATGTAACTTTTATTACTAACTGCCAAATTCTTAAGCTAAGCACGCCCAAAACAAAACGATGACGTCCGTGAAATTAATTAATAAGTTTAATTTAACTAATTAACTTAATATTTTGTAATATATCATTCTTAATTTCAGGCCAGTCGTAGCGCTGAAGCACAAGCGTGTTACTCTAAATGTGATAGTTATTGGATCGATCCTCAATCGAGAAAATAAAGAAATGTTTGCATTTCTGCGCTCTGGTAACACGGCAAAGCACGGCAAGCCAATCTCTCACTCAACACGCTTTGTTTGCAATCTGGCGCAAAATGAGGAACGGAATATCTTAACACTAGGTTCCCAGGTACTCTCAACCTACCCAGCTTTATTTTCAGAATACAATGAGAAACTAAAAAATATATAACATCACTCCATCTTGCATAACAATATTGGCAGATAAAACAATAGATATGTTCAGACACTACGTTCTCTACTATCCGCCAAATATTCGGCACATTGCTTATTCAGTGGTGAAAGTCATCACCATGCTTTTTCTCTTTTTAGAGTGATGAAGTGAAAATTAAATAAATATAATCACTACCCCAAGTGGGTAATCAAACGGTGACCAACTGTGCCGGTACGTTTTTACATCTTGATAATTTAAAATACTATATACTATACTATATATAAGACACCTCTGTTGTCTCTTGGGATCATCTATAAACGGACGGACGGACTAAGAAAGTACTAGCCCCTCCACATCTCACACATACTGTTAACGGAAAATTATTGGATACTAAAAAAGGAAAGGAAGTTTCCGTGTTTCATCTAAAGAAAAGACGACACTACTAAATTCAGGTTGTGGGTTTGACCCTCACTCTAGGTTATTGAATATTTCATATTTTGATTTCTCCGCTTTGGTAAGAACGTAAATTGGGAAGTTAAGCCTCAATTTCGTAACACTGGGTCCCCAAATTCCCTCTGCCTACCTTCCCATGTTCAGGATACAGCGTGAACATCATATAACGTAAAAAAAAACAACTTTAACAACATTTTTTTTAGCTTCACGCTGTATCCCGCATATGGAAGCTACTGTTAAGGTTCCTTTTGCTTCCCACCGAATTCTTGAGGCCGATATTTACTCGGGGTAGTGAAATATTACCTACACACTAACGGTTTCAATCCCAATGAACATGATGTATCGCGCAGGTAGCGGCAGAGATAACATGGAAACCTAGTATTAAGACACTCCGTTCCCCACTTACCGCTATTTTGAGACATTGCGTGTTGAATGGACTGTGATTGTGTTCAACGCCACGCAACGCCTCGATCGAGTTCAACGCTACCTCTTGCCTTGTTACCAGAGCCAAGAAATCAAAGCATTAAATATT